>JAAAKQ030227327.1:17826-28676 GCA_010016005.3 Zanna intricata | reverse complement strand
GCTTGGTGTTTACATTTTATATTTCACAATATAATAGAGAATCCAAAGAAACTCATAGAAGGACATTTTGTTGAATATAAAAAAAGATATGTTATTTTTACTACAACATATATTTCCGGCACCAGAGCTGGCTTGTCACACTGCTTGTTTCTCTTAGCAAATATTATTGCAATTCTTTTATTATTATTTTTTTAATTTAATTAATTTTTTCGTTATGTGTATATATTTTTTACACAGTAATAATATTTATATGTCGTATAAATGTACAAATAATGAGTCAAGTGCGCGTGTGGTTATTTTTGTAATTTGGCGGTACAGGGTACACTTCAGCTTTACTTACTTTACTTTCTTTTTTTTTTTTACTTAATTTTTTTTCAGAGCTGACTTATTTAACTGTTACTATTATTTTTTTTTTAACATGAATAGACTTATTGACGATGAAATAATACGGGAACTTTTAGCAGAAGACAATGTAAATGAACCATACGTGCAATTATTTTCTAAATATTGTGTTCTTTATGCGATCAGATCTCTCACAATTTTCAACCTATCTTAGAAAATACAGTTTCTTTCAAATCAAGGAACTCTGCTTTATACATAGAGCAAAAAAAAAAATTGTAAAAAACATATTCATCGGTAAAGGAAAAAGATAAAATTCGTGAATTATGCAAATTTTATGTAATTAAAAAAGGACGATTTTTATTTATATTTGTAGTAATTGTTATACTGGTTGTATTGAAATGACATTTGATTTATACAAATATGGAGAGTTTTTTAACCTAATGTAAATTTTTGAAAATTTTTTTATAAAAAATAATGAAAGAGTGGGGATGTAAATGACCGTGTGTAAGTTAATTTAGTCCGCACGGCAATTTGTCTCTGATCGGTGTGGTTGTTAATGGTTAACATCCAAACATTTCTGGACAATACATCAAATAAGAAAAGAGCCTCCAACACTCCTAGACTGAGATAAAATCTGAATTGTGTTTTGCTTAGATCCATTTCAAGCTTTTGACATATTCTAGTTTGATCTTAAGAAAAAGTTACAACTTGTGAGATATTAAATTTCATATCAAGTTTATCAGATTTAAACAAATGAAAATATATAACTACTTACTGTACATGCAATGTTTTCAACTCTGTATATTTTATTAAGTGATTCTGAGAAAATACCAATATGCCTATTATCAACAAGCTTGAGGAAGTCACTGAAAGTCCATCAGGCTTCAGACTCTTTCCATTGTCTTCAAGGCACAAATTACTTCTACCTCAGCAATACTTCTTCTATAAAAAAGGCATTTGTTCTGGACCCTTTCTTCCATTTCATCTGCTAACAGTTCCATAATGTATTTTTTCCACCACTGCAGTTTTTCAGCTGTGTTTACTACAATATGGTTGATCTGTCATGCAGTACAACAGCACTATTTCTTTGTTGCAAACTAGCCTATTCATTGATGTTTTTATACAAGATAAATGGATCATATTTACACAGAAGTTATTCAGTTTCTAACATCTCTTTTCAAAATATTATTCTTAGGCCTGCCTTATTTTCTGTCTAATCTTATTTTGAATCACTTTATATCTATGAGCATCCTGATTCCTGTACAATCTTTTTCTTTCATTACATTAAAAATTTCATCCATCTTTCTTTCTAACTATAGACTGTGTAAGTATTCATTTACATCAATCATGTATTCAATGCTATAGCTTTCCCCTTGCTCAATGATATCCTTAATGTTCATCTTATCTAGGCATTTTTAGATCTTATGTAGAACATTTTCCTTAGTTTAAGGTATTTGTAGTTTCTGTACATAAATGTTTGAACTAATATTTGGTTTTCTTATATCTTTGAGCATCAGTTTTACAGTAACAATTAGGTATTATGATCAGATTATAAATTTGCTC
Source organism: Zanna intricata (assembly GCA_010016005.3). Classification (NCBI taxonomy): domain Eukaryota; kingdom Metazoa; phylum Arthropoda; class Insecta; order Hemiptera; family Fulgoridae; genus Zanna; species Zanna intricata. Next base: position 26,771 of record JAAAKQ030227327.1, on the reverse strand, counting down.
TTGGATAAGCTTTAACTAATTGTATGACATTCTGGTAATTTTCATCAATCAATATAGTCTATCTAATTTTGGACTACATTATTAGGACTACCCTGAAAATGCTAACTATGTGTGCAGTCTTCTCTTTGGTAGCTTATAAAACATGTTGACAACAAATTGTTTTCCAAATAAAATCGTAACAGATGATCTTCTCCTTCATTGTGCTTCATAATTGATGACTTCCACAAGTTTTCCAACAGTTTCTATACTTATTTTGATATTAAAATCACCAATTACTACTGTGATATACTTATGATTACAGTCTTTAAAGCAATTTGAATATGGCAAACAGAATATGTAAAATATATCTCAAAAAATACCCAATCAGATTCTTGTTTCTACGATTATCTAATCTAATCCAAATTGTTAACATGACAATAGAAAGAGTTAGTAATATTATCCAGTTCACTAAAGAAATCCAAGCACCCTTCAGAAGCAACTTCTGTAGATGTAGATTCAAAAATGTGAATGATTGCACTGTCGCTACAACCCATTTAAATAGCTCAAATTCTACAGCAGTGGGGATGTGTAATGATGTGACAAATCCCAGAACCATTACAAGACAAATGAGTAAAAAATTTCACTACTCAATAAAATTTTCTAAATAAATACAGATGATTTCAATTTAAAAATATCTAAATTTTGAATGGTTTTTTTTAAAACTAATCTATAGAAAATATAAGGAAAATAGAGAAGTTAAATTAAGTTTAATAATGAAAAACTACTAAACAGAAAAGTGTGTATACACAAGCAATTTAGACTTTTTAAATTGGCAAAAATGAAATTTTAACAAGCAGAAGCATTAGCTGATTAAGACATTTTACAAAGAAGCATTAATAATGAGTAGATAAAAAATTAAAATATATAATAGCAGAAAAATTAATCCAATCATAGGAATATATTATTTATATGTATATAAATATAAAAATATACATATTTTTTTTACTTTTTTCTATAGTGCACTGATAACCTAATTACATGAATTTGCAATTTGAGGTTAATGTCAGATAATTTTTACTTTTTTATATTCTGCCATTGAAACAAATGTATTTTATGTAAGTATTCTTATCCTATTTAACTATTGTAAATATTTTACCTTCTTAATTTATTTAATTTATATTTTAACTCCATTAAAAATAGATACAACAACAAGGTAACAGTCAAATCAACGTGATTGTATTACTTTGTCAAAGTATAAAAAAAAGATACCTTTTTTTTTTTACTAAGATAAATAAGATAAACAGGAATAAGGTGATGCAATTAGAACTGCTAATATGATTCTTCAAAACTTAAGCAAAAAAACTATTCTTGTGGAAAAATTTAAAATGGTGACTGTCCATAGATTTTAAAGGAAAAAGCAATTCCATAAATTCAGAATTAAAAAATTTGGTTTTTCGGCACGTAATGGAATTCTTAAAAAAGAAAGATATAAATGCATAAACACATATATAAAATGCTTCATTGCGCTGAAAACTGTCCAGATATTAACTAAATATAAAATTACTGGGCAATAATAAAAAAATAATAATAATCAGCAAACATGACTGCTTCAAAAACTAACTGGACCAAGTCTTTGATTACAATATGAATATGATGGTACTATGATGAAACTAAGAAAAACAGCCAATCAATCACTGGCTGAATTCATCCCAAAACTAGTATATAAACCAATAAAAAACAAAAGAAGGAATATTCAGTGATAATATTATATTAAATTTTATGTTAATTATAGCAAAAAAAAAAAAAAAAATATATGTGTGTATTTTTTCTTCTTTTGTACCAGAACAGGTAGTGTTAGAATTGGAACAAATTAAAATCCACAAAAATTACATGCACATACATACATAAAACAGGTATTACACCATAACACAAATCTTGAGGTAATAGCCATAGGTAAAAAGACATAAAAGCTTTAGATATATAATGTATACTGAAGAATCCTTTCTGTCAGAAAATTACCTAAAGGCATTGATGGTGTTGGAAGAGGAGTCCCAACGGCAACTACTTGCTGTTTATAATCGACTTCGTTTCCATACATTCCCCCAATACCATATTGGCCATTGCCTTCCTGATTTGTTCCACCTCCATGTACTATAACATTATAACATGATTTTTAAAAACTCACCTTTAAAAACACACACACACAAATTATATGTAAAATAAATTTGTTTCTTATCTTAAGCCTGTAACTTTTTACAAAAATAGGCACATTTTGTTAACAAAAAAAAAAAACGTAATATGGAACAAAGGCATTGAGGTAGCTGATAAACAGATTTTTTTTTTCAAATATCATGTAAAGAAGTAACAGGATTTTCCTTCTTAAATAAAACCTCAAGACACATATCAGATTTTGTCCCTGTACATTAATACTAACATTTTTAATTCTAAAATAAGCTTAACTGTACTTTTATTACCAACACATTTACATCTCAATGTACAGGCACTGTAGAAATGAGTGATTTAAATAAAAAAAAGTAATTCAATTTAAATTTACCTTTACTTTCATACTTATTTGAGTACTGAAAGGCTAAAATTACATCGGTCATGCAATTTTACATAAAATTTCAGTATTTCCTGAAAGAGAGATTCATCAGACATACAATGATTTTTCTGGAGATTTTTTTTTTTCACATTTAGCTATAAACTTAACAAATATAAATCTCCCATTAAAATCACCATGATTCAGAATTTCTGGGTAATCTAATCTAATAAAAATAAAAGTTAATATCTAGGGTCAATATTCAACATAAAGTGTGACAAAATAAAAGATGTCAACTTTTAAAGACACCATGTTACCACCATGTAGAACGCTGCAGATTGCAGGGACAAGGCTCTGACTATTTTGATGAATTCTGCTGTTGGACATATGTTAATGAATCTAAATGCTTCTTATTCAATACTGAAACTTTAGTTTCAAAATCTTCCACATCATATCAGCAGGAACTAGATCATAACATTGAAGTTGAAAATGATGATGAAAAATTCTTATTATAAATTCATAACACCATTTTTTTTAAATGTTTTAATATACTATCTACAAATGACCATTTCACCGTTGCAACTAATATGCACTAAATGAAGTGAAATGACAGAATAACAGCCCAATCAACCCAAATAATGGCTTTGCAATGAAAAATTCAAAATCACCCCCTCCTATGAGTCACACTATATTATGAACAATATCAACTTAATTTTATACATTTATTACCAAGATTTTTTTCTGTTTATTTAATCTACCATTCTAAATAATCTTGTCATGAAAATATTTAATCTTAGCCGGAGATAAAAGTATTATAAAATAATTTTTAACCGTTTCAGAAGAAATTACTGCTGACAATTATATTACTCTAAATGTTAAACTTAAAATATGCAAAATTTATTCCTTCTAATTTAAAAGTGAGCAGACAATATAGCAAACTGAGTAGATAGTTTTAAACTGACTTTAAAAACACAAAAGTTTCTACAAACAAAATTATAGCAGAAACTAAAAATTGACTATTCTACAACTTAAAACAATAAACAAGAATTCAACAACATATCCAAGCAAGTTTTCAATCAAAATTGTATTCTGTCTATTACACATATCCACAGGATCTGGTATCAATGTGTGAAGTGTCAACAAAAAGTGATTTTATAACATTTACTAATTTTAAACACATGAACAGTATGTATGCACAGACTAACTTATACAAATTAGTTAATTAAAAGAAAAAAGATAGTACTATGAAATTACACAATACTAATTATCTTTTCAGCCTTTTCAAAACAAAAAAAAAAAAAAAAAAAAAAACAAAGTTGGATAAAATGAGGGAAATCCAAAATCGTCTCAAAATTATTTCAGATAATTGACATTCAAACATAAAAATTGTAAATTAAACGTACAAAATGACTACTATAAACCGACAACAAACAAATAACTGTTGATGGCTATTATATATGAAATTTGGTTATTCTGTGAAGTATATAATGAAAGAAACTAAAATCATACGTATTAAAGTCATATCTTCTCAATGTAATTAAATAATTATTTGTTGGCACTGTGCAACTTCAGTTCCAGTTGTTTTTCTGGAATGCAATTATTGTTTCTTCTTAGAAAACATGTAATTTCATTACTGCAGGTTCTATTATAATCTCAACAGAGAAAACTTAAATTTTATTTTTTTAAGGACCAGTTAAATTAACCTAAATATACATTTTTTAAATTTTATTCTCTATCCAGTTAACTCTATTAATCATTTTTTTTCAACTATTGGTGAATAATTCAATACCCCAAAAAAATTTTAATTTTCATGAAAATTATGCAAATATTTTAAGGTCATAAAAAGAATATTTTTGTTAACTATAAATACACAAATGCTAATTTAAAAAACAACTACATCAACTCACATCTATTTCCAACTCCACAAGGAACTGCATTTAATAGAACAGTTAAAGTATAATGCGGTGGCAATGATGCTTTACAAATAGCTGTGATAAATGCATCTTGTGGTGTTTGTAAATCAAGACTTCCACCCACGCTGGCATGATTTCCACATAAGCTGGCAAGACTTCCACATAAGCTAGCAAATGTCTGGATTGCTTTCAAAACATTCTCAGATGTTGTTTCATCAGTACTGAAACACATTTAAAAAAATATAAAATAATATTTAAATAATCTAAAATTAATTTTTCTCACTTGTGAGATATCATGAATCCTTCCTTTCACTGTTTTTTCTGTAGATATTAATCTTCTTATTTTATATTTGATATAACCTATTATTAATAACCATTAAATGTCAACAGCAAAAAGAGAAAATTGAACCAGAACTGTGCATTACTCTGGTGATCTACAAGAAATGGTGAATTAAGTATTGATTCAACTACTTGCAATTTATTTCTATTTTTTTTTTGAAGAAAAAACTTTTTTAGCGCATTGTGCGGGACACTTTTGTTATAGTTTTGCATGGAGAAAAAAATAGCTGACGCATAATCAAAAATCATCACGAGATGATAAGCATATATATAGGAGAGAAAGGTATGGAGTGAGAATTTATACATAAATGCGTATAATATATATAGAATGAGAGGCGGGAGAAAAGTAAAAGTATTTCTGAATACTTACACATATGCACATATATGTTTACATTAATATACAGTAAAAAAGACGTTGATTCCACTTCTATTTCTTTCTCCAGCTCTTTTTCTCTCTTTCTGTACACCAGTACATATATACGTATACACTAATATACAGTATAGAAAGACTGTTGTAGTTATCTGGAGCACGTTGCTTTGTAAATATGGCTGTGTATACCTATACATATCAAGATTTTAAGTGTGAAATACTAATTAAAAAATGTATATGTAAACATATGCGTGCGCACACACAAACGCACACGCACATGCACACACATATACATATATTGGCATGTGAATCCTTAAAACCTTCTGGTGGCCTTGAAAAGGACCGTTTTTGTCACTGAATGGCTTTGGTGGTTTGTAGTTTAAAACTTCATAATAGTCCTGAGAAGGGCTGTTGTTCGACAACATGCTGTAGTCTAAAACCTTGTGATAGCTCTGATAAGGGTTGTTTGAGGTTTGTGGAGTGGTGGTCCTGAAAAGGGACGTTTTTGCATTAGCTCTGAGAAGAGCTGTTGGATCCAGGAGATGGTCTCTGGCGAAGCTGACTCGACTGCAGTCAGGGAGTTGCAGCTCATCCGTTGAAATCAGACTGGGCTTTCCTTCAGTGGCAGTTGAGTTCCCACTACAGTGTGGTATTGGAGACCCCCAGAGCCCCGCAGTGTTGGGTTGGCTTCAGTCGTCTTTCACTGGTGTGGCCGAGGCGGTTCTCCCTGAGCGATCCCATGCTGGGCAGGCTCTTGCAGTTGCATCTGCCAATCAGGGCGATTGAAGTGCGGCGAGCTGGAGAGGGAAGGTAGCGTCCGCATCCGGCGGGCCAGCCAGGCCTGCTGCTCCGGCAGGGTGGTCCCACATTGAGCCTACCAGGGAACTTCTTAGGTCTTTTTCCATCTTCTTCTTCTAGGTCTTCTTCAGGTGGTGGTCAACGATGAAGTGACGCTTCACGCCAAGAAGCCTTCGTTTATTCGAGCCTGTAGTGGTGGGGCGCGACCAGCTAGCTACATGGTGGGAGTGCCACCTGTGTACATGCGTACATATACTGCACTCCTGCTGATATCTGAACTGGTCGCACGTTGCGTCTGTCGATTTTACATTAGGCATGTGGTAACAATATATAATAAATGTATGTACATATAAAATTTTTATTTATTGTTTAAATCATAAACATAAAGTATATGAATGCACTTTTTTTTTGAGAATTGTTTTAAGTGTTCACTTCTGTTGGCCAGTCCCACGACTGGCTATTTCTTTTAACCTTTTATTTTTCTGCATGCTAAATGAAACTGATGCTGGATACTATTCATCATCTTATCCAGGTTCTTTAAGACCTTTTGATTAATTACTTTACAATGACAAATTACTCAATGACAAATGTAAGGTTCTTTATTTAGCAAAAACTATTATAATATCTTATTTAATATGATTAATCATTATTTTAGTACTCCATTAGTAAATTTACCATCTTTTAACAAATGAATGTTTATTGAATAAATATAGATGTACAGATCATGCTATCAAACCTATACAAATTCGTTTTTGACCACCGAACTGAAACTGGAGTTATTCACATGGTAAAGATGAAAAAATTCAAAGAACTGAAAAATAAAATTAATAACAATATATTGATATTTTTTACACTTTACAATAATATATGATTAAGAAACTGTTTCTGGATATCAGTTTGCTTTTGAAGAAAGTAAAAGACAGATTTTGAACATTATGGCAGCACCAAGAAGATTTTATATATATATATACATACATACCAGAAGATACCACAGATAAGATAAAATTAAACAAGAACAAAATGACTTGCTTCACACTCGCATGAAAAAAATCACAACACAAACATTTTCAACATTAAAAAAGGCACAAAGTTTGAAATGTGTGAAAACGTATTGGAAGGATATTCAGTGCTACAAGTAATACCTTCACTCTGCCAAAGGGGCTAGTTAAATGAAGAACTGATAATGAAATTCCTTAATTACTGTTTATTCACAAATTAAAACACTTTTGTAAAAGACATACAAATTATTTCAACCATATTAGAAATAATTTTTTAGTACTTAAAAAATATATATACATTGACAATTCATCTGTTTATTTAGATCATGTTTATTAATATATATTTATTTTGTTATTTTTTCCTGTTACATATCAGTAACATTTATTTCTTTTTATTTTCTTGTTAACATATTAAATGCATGCTCACAGTTGTAATAATAATAATAAAAAATTACCTAGCATCTAACAATGGACTAAGAGCTGCAAGAAGACCACACCAACTTGAACTAATTAACTGTGCATAAAGTCTGGTAGAATTTGAATTGCTCATTTTTTCATTTTCATTACCACTTGCACCATCCTGGACTGCTATAGACACACTTCTAATTATATCCAACAAGCAAGCATAAGCTACTGATATGCCATATCCATCAGGAATAACTGGAGGTTCAATTTTATCCATCATCTCCAAACTGTAAAATTTTATTCAAAAATTAATCCCTAGTATAATTATAGTCTAATTACTAACTAATAGTTTAAGATTTTACTTATAATTTTAACATTTTGAAGTAAAAATTAATTAGAAACATTTTTAAGTAAAAAATCGCATTTAGTAATTAATGTTTAAATTGAAATAAAACAGTAACAAATTTAATATATAACAGCCATATAATTCTGGAAAAAGGGGATAATCAAAGAATCAAGTTGAAAAATTGATTACCTGTAAAATCATCTTTATGATTAAATAGTTTACCTTAGAAGAAAGAAGTTAATGTTTATTTATGTTACTCTAAATATCATTCAATAGCAATAAACCATGCCATCGCTAATCACACAATTAATGTTAGAAGTTAATCTTTTAATGTTGTTGAATGCAAGATTCATAGAATATAAATTTTAACACTATTATTCATTCAAAGACTTCCATATTTTTTCTGAAATTTTTTACGACTATCTGTGATTAGCAACTTTAACCGCTTGATTATTATATTTTTTTTTGTATAATAATAACAAAAAAATACTTTTAAACATTACAGCACTTACATAACAGGTTCAAAAGTAAAACTATGATGATTTCAGGAGAAAGCCTTCTAAAATACTTTCAGAAAACATGTTAATCCTTAATACAGTATATCAGTAATACATTACTGACAGATAAGTAATGTATCCAAGAACATAAAGTGAAAGAAAAATAGGACCTGCATGGTCTGCATACAAATTAAATTAAACTACAAAATTTATACAACATTTCTGCAATAGTAATTCTGTCTTCACAATTATAACCCAATAGCATAAAAAATGTAACTGATTAGAACTATTTTGCAATCAACAATTTTCTATGGATATTTTGGAAATAAAATGTCACCTGCAAACATTGTAATCATACAATATACAAAGAAATATCATGTCTACAAATTATAAAAGAATATAAAATTTGGCAACTTGGCCACTAAAGTAAGATATGACAATTATTTTGTGAACTCTAGCCTAAATTTTTAACACAAACTTTATGTTTCTTTTCTTTAGGCTTATCGTACCTCAAGTCTGAAGCACTTTTGTTACTGGATGAAGGTTCACAAAGGAAACATTTAATCTTTCACTGCTAAATGACAGATTTTTAATACTTCCATAACACCAACAATTTGTAAATGTTGTTTGTTTGTTAAAGTTATTCAGTGTAACTAGTTGCACTGAATTAGAAAAAAATAAGAAAATTTTATTATGCTAAACAAAAATTACAAAGCAAAGCAGTTTACTATCAACATTAATGAAACTGTAATGTATTTAAT
>JAAAKQ030227327.1:3643-17726 GCA_010016005.3 Zanna intricata | reverse complement strand
AATTTTATTATGCTAAACAAAAATTACAAAGCAAAGCAGTTTACTATCAACATTAATGAAACTGTAATGTATTTAATAACAGTAAGGCTATTCATAGCTCCTTGATTAATATAATAAATCCATAACAATTATGGATAACATGTGACAGTTGGCATCTCTGCATTTTATGATAACATTAACTACCACCTTTTAACATTTATATGAAATATATATATATGTGTGCCACAATCAGTTCTATGAGATAGTAACTGTATTTTATATTAAATAATACAAAAACAATATACAATAAATTAAAAAAATTATCTTACTAAGTTGATTTTGCTTGACCACTTGAGAACGTTATAACAACAGGCAACCAGACTCCACGAGAAAAGAAACCAGGCTGAGGGGATACACCTGGTCCAACAGGCATTCCAGCCAGTAAAGCAGGTGGCTGTCCTTGAGCAGTAGCTGATGAACCACCTATAAAAAATAAATAATTAGACATAGATAAATAAAAACAACAGCATAAAATATAAAATTTGACCGACAAAGTATTCATCATTACATCTAAAATTACTGAACAAAAAAATTATCAAACATGTTTCAGAACTAGAACGCTTGCAAAATCTAAATAATGTAAACAAAATCTTTAGAGTAAACAGAAATAATGAAAGAAGAATTACACACATTCAGATCTAACAGATCTCTACAAGTGATCTTAAGTTATAATCAAGACAGGTGAATGAGAACTCATATGGTTTAGAGATGAAATAATGATGATTTATACTCTTGGAAACCATAAAGGACAGCTTAATTTTTTTTTTTTTTAAATATAAAGGAAAATCTACAAAGGCTAAAAAGACCAAAGTATAATTATGAAATACATGAAAAATGTGATAGCTGTATAAAGAGTGACAAAGAGATAATAATACAATTTAGAAAGTAAAATATACCAACTCTTTAATACAGGAAGAGAAATTATTAAAAAGAAGTAAACAAAAAGCTGAAAGGAACACCACAACCTGTCATGTTGCTGTTGATATTATTTAGTAAAGAACACACATTAAGATGCAGAACAGTATTAAATGTTAAGGAGATAAAAGCATAGTAGATAGTAAAATAAACAGCAAAAAGATAGGTCCAATAAGAATCTTGAAAAGAGGAAGAAACAGACAAGCATAATTAAAAACTCAAGAAAAGGGGAAGCAATCGCAGAAAAGTTATAGAAGAAAAAAAATAGAAAAACAGGCAAATATAGAAGTTGCTTATCAAAACACTACTCGAATATAATGTACAAGTTTGTAAAAATATGCCGCTCCTAAATGTCAAAGATTGAACTATATCATGATAAACTTTCATGATGTAATCAACTCATAAAATCATAATAAAAGTTCAGTAGCTATTCATTAAGTCATCATAAAACATTTTTTAACACATTAGAAAACTAAAGGTATTTCAGTATATTGTAAACTGAACATTTCTGCTAAATTTATCAACATATATTAATCATTCATTTTCCCTCCCTTACCTTATTTGATATTTTATGAATGAAATATTCTAATATATAACAAATACTTTTTACTATCCTTAGCTAATTTCAACTATTTCTATATTTTTAATCTGATAACAAATGAACATTTAACTTCAAAAACCACTTCCTTTAACATACACAAATATATGATGATAAAAAAAGAAAAAATACTAACCGATGCCAGACTGCCCCATTAGTTGTGGATTAACAAGCAATGACTGCACATAGGCACCCAATGAATTCACGATATCTTGAAATATATTGGTTGTATGAGTCTTTAAGTCATAACATTCACAAAATGAAATTAAAAGCTCAGGCTGTACAACTAATTTATGAAGAACTTCTAAAGCCAATGAACGCTGCCACATAGGTTTATCAGGATCAAGAAATTTAACTATCAATGATAGAAATATTTCACACTCCGTAACCTAAAGTCAGATTATACAATTTAAAAAATCTGGTGAAAAATATATTAATTTATATTAGGTGTTTATCTAACCTATTGTTGTTTAACCGTGATTAAAATAATATAAAACTATGCAAAATATCACAGAACATATGCACAATTAAAATTGTTTATTCATTAATATGTAATTATTTATTTTTGAGATTTTAGAATGTTAAAATTAATAAAAGAGGGGGGTGGGGTGAAAAATTCAGGCCTGGATAAAACAAAATTTTTCTGGGTACATTTTGATTTATTTTTCAACATGATCACCATTAAGATCTATACGCTTAGTCGAGCATTCCATAAGAGCGTTTATGTCAGTTTGGTATGTCGATTTATTTGACTCCTTTAAGTAACCATCTATGATGGTAATAATTTCATTTTCAGTCAAAAATCTTTTCTTTCAAAAAGCCATTTTTTAAGATTATGAAACAAGTGAAAATCACGGGGGAATCAGATCAGCCTTATCAATCATCATCAACTCATCAGTCGATGATCAATCATCGACGTAAAAATTCCTCTGGATTGCACTAAAAGAGCTCAAGACGATTGCTTGTAATGTTTTTCAGCACTGTTTTTGGTCAGGAATGAGCAAATATGGCATCCAAACATGGCACAGCTTGTTCATGCCTGAATGTTGATGCAAAATATTGCAACCCAATCTGTTGATATGCCTACAGACAATGCTTAACTCATTCACTGTCATTCATCAATCTGCCAAAACAATTTTATGCACTTTTTCTATCATTTCTGGCATAGTCACTTCAGAAGAGTAGTTCATCATTAATGTGTATTTGACCCATTTTAAACTCTGCAACCCAGTATTTGACTGTTGTATCTGATAGAGAAAAATCTAAAATAGGAACCAGAAAATAAATTTAATAATTACAAAAAAAAAATAAAATTCCCTTCCAAATAATTTAAAAAATTCCCTTCTACATAATTTTAATGCTCTAAAAGTCGGAAATAAACCAAAAATACCAACTTTAATAGAACCTCTATGAAACAATATATCCTAACAACCTGCTGTATCAAGCTTTCAAGTTTTGAATAACAAATTTTTTTGAATTCCTGTTCTTCATTTTCTAAAATATTCCCTAATTCTCCACTTTGATAAGACTTGTAAATACTATATTATATTAAACTAATGAAGAATGAAATCCAAATCTGTGTGAGGCCCGAAACTTTTCATCCCACTCTTGTATAAATATTAATAAGTATTAAAACTATTATACCACCAGATGCAGTTAAAAAAAATATGTGTCATAAAACGTTGGAAATTTACACTGACGAAACCAATTGTTTTGATATTTTAAAATGTTAAAAATATGTTTTAATCTGTGAATGTTATTTACAGTTGCTTTTACCAAAACTAAGAATATGTTTTGAAAGTGCTATATTCTAGTTAAGTATTCTTACCCCTTTTTAACTGCATCTGATAATTTAATAGTCTTACAATATACATCATAACTATATTCAGTGTAGTAAGTAGGGTGTAATAAATAAATAGATAATGTAATAACTAAATATGCGTAAAAATTAAAAAAGAAGTGTAGCAGTAGAGTATGGGAAACATGAAGAATAAAAAAGTGAAAAAAAAAGTAATTGAAATGACAAAAAATTATTGAAAATCAAATCATTGAGATGGAGATATATGTAAGTGTGAATACAACAAATATAAGAGAAGGGTAAACAGAACAAAGGAATGATCTTAAAACAAGGATTGCATCAACCCTGTTGATGCGATTATAGTGTCAGGAAAGATCATCAGCAGATAATCTGCTGATATACAGAGATAAGAAAAAATAATAAAATTAAATTGTAGCTGAACAAGTAGAAAGAAGTAGTGGAGAAAACAGGATGAAACGCTGGTTAAAAGGAATAGATAAGGAAGGTAAAACTGTTCAGGTACAACAAAGGAAGTGGACATTTTGCCCACTTTCCTTTTACCGATTGAGATAGGTTAGATGGTTTTACCTGTTGAGATAGAAGAGATGGTTATCTCTATCTCTTAAAAAATAAGAGTTTATTATAGACCAGGGATGTGCCACAGATACACCTATATCCCAAACTTATATTTGCATTAGGAAATTAGAGATGTAAGCAGAATTTATATTTAAAAAATGAAATACTTGAGGAATACCTTGGGAATTACAAGGATGAACAAAATAAGAAATAAAATGGTCAGGAATATGATAAGGAGAAACCCACACAAAATAAAACAGTATAGTTAAGGACAAAGTGATATAAGCTGTGTGAAAAATGGAGGAAAGAATGATACTGACTAATTCATGAGAAGGAAGTAAGTAGGAGAAAGGGACAAATAAGAGATGGAAGGTATGTATAGAAGAGAGAAGAAGAATGGACGGAATTGAAGAAGCAGAAGTTGACAAAAGAAAATGGAGAAGTTTGTTCAAAAGGATAACACATCCAGAAATTGTAAAATCATGATAAAAAAAAGAAATTTCAAATAACAATAAAATTAACAATATACAAACCAACAAACTGTGGTATTTTTGAACTAATATTGAGACCACCCGAAGAAGCCTTACACTAATAGGAAAATAAGGCTTATCTAAAGGAGTTGCCTGTTGTACACTTGCTGGAACACAACTTCTATACTTTATATTAGGAGAAAATAATTTTATTACTAAGGCGCAAACACGTTCTTTTAATAAAAAACTGAATTCAGGATGCTGAAAATAAAAAATAAAAAACCCATTACAAAAAAAATTATGCATAAAGTATTTTATAATTAATTTAATTTACAATGGCATAAATGGCAACAACTAGTACAAAAATTAACCTGCTTCCCTACCTCAACTTGTAAACAGACTACAAACTCACAATATCATATTAAGGCACTATCAATTATGTATTTCAGTGCTAAAAACTCCATTCCAAAGTAAAATACAACTCTGAATATTAACATATGAACAAGATCTGCATCATCAATGGTCTATATACTACAGTAGTATTTAGTTTGCTCAATATGTGAAGAAAAGTCAACCAATCAGAAGCGTCAGAATTAATTTAGCTTTTAAACTGATACTGCATTTCCTATCCACAAAATAAGTAAGATGAATAAGTAGAGAGAAAACTCTACTTTAACTTACAAGAGAGTAAACTAATTCTTTCTTTTCCTTCCTCTTTTGTCATTATCATCGGGATTAAGCTAATTCTAGAACAGTATTATACTAATTTCAAAATGGCATATGTTTTAAAAAAACATTCACATTAAAAAATGTTCTTATCCCATATACAAATAAAATTAAACAGAACTAAATCAATTTAAAGTGGCTAATCTTGAGTTATTCTAATACTCAGTTTTGTTTTGAGATTTATAAAAAAAAAATTGTTATCAGAATGTCACTTTTAAATTTAAAACAGTAAATCAGAAAAACTATTAGTATAACCTTATTACACAAATAGTCAATAAACTTTTCAAAATGCAATCTAATAGTAAAAAATAAATTACTGATCTGTAATTCAATAAACAGCTAAAATCAATAATTAAATTTAAACAAACATTGTTGTTATATTACAAAAATCAGCTTTAAAGTGTAAATAGTATTAACACACTTGGCTACTTGAACTGACTTTGTTACTTGAGCTCAAGCAGACTTGACATTTTGAAATTTCCTCAGCAGAGCTATAAGTGATCTCAGAGCCTCATCTCCGGGAAATCAGTGGTAGCACATCCAATCTGATCTTGACCAAGATGACAATAATTCTCAATCAGACCATAAACAATCTTCATTTTTATATAAAACTGCTTTTATATTATGAGGATGGTTCGGAAAGTACCTCTGTTAAAGCAAAGTACAAAGTATTAGAAGTACCTCCATTGATACATTGGCATACTGTCTGAATCAGTGCACTTCCAGCTGTGTCAGTGTGAGCCACATACTTTAGCCTGTTTACTTTTTATAACCTAAAAACATGAATATTGCAATAGAAAATCCCACAAAATGTGAGGTGCGCACTATCATAAGATTTCTTTGGGCACAAAATGTTTAGGCAGTAGACATCCATCATCAGTTGTGTACTGTATATGGCCCAAACATTATGAATGACGGTGTAGTATGGCAATGGGTCCAATTTTTTAAAACTGGAAGGATAAACATTCATGAAGAAGAGAAGAGTGGTAGGCCTTCTGTTGGGAATTATGATCTTTATCAGTGAAATTGACGAAAAACTGTGTGGACACTGAAGATTCACAATCTCTGAACTTTCCGAACAATCCCCACAAATGTCCTGTTCAGTTTTATACAAGATTGTCACCAATAAACTACGCTACCAGAAGTTCTGTGCTCTTTGGGTTCCAAAAATGCTCGCAGAAATCGATCAAACCAAATGAATTGGCTCTGCCTTAAGAGTTTCTTTCATGCTGCGACAGAGGAGAAAGTTTTTGAAGAGAATTGTGACTGGGGATGAAACTTGGGTGGCCTACGTGAATGCCAAAACTAAACAATAGTCAATGGTGTGGGACGATACAAGTTCTCCATGAAAGCTAAAGAAAGCCTGCCAAACTCTGTCAGCGAGGAAAGTTATGGCTACGGTTTTTTGGGATGCCAAGGGAGTTCTGATTGATTTTATGGAACGTGGTACAATAATTACTTTAGCAATCTACAGTGAAACTTTGAAGAAATTAAAGCAACCATTTAGAACAAATGTTGTGGTATGCTGTCATCCAGTGTTGTTTTTCTGCATCATAACACCTATCCTCACAGTGCTCAAAGAACTCAAGAACTCTGAATCAATTCCTATAGAACATTTTTTATCATCCCAGGATTACAGCCCAGGCTTGGTGCAGAGTGATTTTCATCTCTTCACTCAATGAAGAAATGGCTTGTGTCACAGCATTTTCATGACAACAAACTTCAAAATGCCATGAAAGGTTGGATAAAAATACCCAGGTGGCTGAATTTTATGAAGGCATTTGTAAATTAGTGAAATGATATGATAGATGCTTGAATTTAAATGGTGACTATGTTAAAAAATAGTTAAAAACTGTAGTTTTAAGCTGTACATAGTAAAATATTTTTATCTATGCAGGATTTCTATTTACAGCCAAACAGAGGTTACTTTATGAACTACCTCATATAACACAAGAAATATTTTAACATGTTCATTCAATGGACTCTTTTAAATTTAATAATAAAATAGTGATAAAAGTTTTAATAATAAGTTATATTACCTGGAAAAATACGGAAATAAAATTTGTTAAAACCGATTCTAGAAGCTCTAAACCAAATGTTCTTGTCATTTCTGTCATTCCTATTAACCAATATGGCTGATCAGCATTAACTAGTTGTACTAAATCCTAAATCATATAACATAAATGTAAAATTAAAAACATATAAATTAAAGAAGATTACAACTATTTTGTTACTTATACATTATTTTATTGTGCAACACAAGAATCTAAGCACAATAAATACAATTTTCATTTTTAAAAAAAACACGATGCATGCAGGCACACAAATATACACTTCCTGAAATTATATATGCTCTACTACAAAGTCCAAATCTAATATTTATCTCAGGATAAGATATAAAACTAAGTAAGATGTTTTTAAATTGGGTTGATCAATTTAATTTGACATTAACTTCTTATCCTCAAAGCATTACAGGAGTTATTCCATAGATGTTTTATACATTTACTAATAGTGATTTAATTCTAATCTCACTTTCACTTTTAAATTATTATGAATCTTAATACATCTTGTAAAGGCAAATATTATGGTCATTTATCAATGATCAGCTATAATCAATAAATTTTAAATCAAGTCATAATAGATAAATATATAGCTTACTGTTTGCACTCAAATTGATTATACTTAATCAATGATCTATGACTGTACAAGGGTCATCCATAAAATTGCCAAACTTTTTAAATTATGCATCACATAACATCACTAATGGACTATGCAATATGCTGCAACCTAGAAGCAATACTGGGTAGCAACCCAGCGAAAATCACATGTAATATTTTGTTTAGTCATCATACTACAATCTGTCAATAAAAGATGGAAAAAAAATTGAATGCCTCAATTTTAAATGAGAATTTTTGTAGCAAGATTTTGTGTTACACTGGAAAAATCCTTCACAGAAACAGTTGAAATGTTACAAAGGATGTATAGGGATGAGGCTTAAAAGTCGGGCTCAAACATGTGAGTGGTACAAATGTTTCAAAGGTGATGATCCTCATTCAGGTTTCAAACTGATGATACTCATTTAGGTCAAATGTCAAAATCTAAACTGATGAAACTGTTGCAAAAGTTAAAGAATTCATTCATTCTAATCATCATTGAACTGTTTTCGAGGCAGTTGAAGAAATAAATGTTTCAAAAACTGTACACCATGAAATTATTACACAAAGTTCAGGCAAGAGTTACAAAGCAAACCACATTTGTGTCTCAGCTTTTGACTGACAAACAAATCACAATTGAGTTGATGTGAATCTAGGATAAAAAGTTTTTACCCACATTAATAATAAGATATACATTTTGTTCATTTTATTTTAGCTTTAAAAAATCTACTAACTAATACTTTTGTTAACTGAAGACTTCATACATCCGTAATGAATAACTTACTAATAATAGTAATCTATATGCTAATAATTTTCAAATAAAATTACAACTTTATTTTTATAAACTAAAGTTTTGTTTTAAATCTTTCTTTGACATTTAGTCTATTTGTAACAATATTACTGGGTCAAATGCATTTTTTTATATTTTTTTTAAATTTAGATAGCTTTTCTTCATACTAGGTGAACAACATACAAGGGTAACTCAAATATAAACAGGATTTTACTTCTTTTTTTTTTTAAATTAATTATTGAAAAATAAAAGGCAAATATAATTTGTTTTTCTACATAGTTTTCTGCTTTAGAAATAAATTTTTTCCAGCAAGAAGGAAGGCTTTTTATCACAGCATTGTAGAATGAAGCTGATTGCATCAGAAGCCAATTGCGCACAAATCCCTCCATGCCTTTGGCATCTTCAAATTATTGCCCTTCTAGAGCATCTTCAAAAAAAAAGAAGAGAATTGCAAGGCAATAGGTCCAAGCTTTAGGGAGGATGATCAAGTCTAGTCCTGTGCATTTCTTCTAGTTTTGAAATTGTTAGAGCTGCAGTATGCAGCCTGGCATTGTCATGGAGGAGGATTGCCTCTTGAATCGGCTGGTCTTGTCTTTTACAGTGATATGCAGCCTTTACCTTGTTCAACAGCTTGCAGTGGTAAACAGCATTGATTGTAAGTCGCTCATGCAAAAAATCAATGAAGTAAAATGTCTCGCCGGTCAAAAAATATGGTTGAAAGAACTTTGTCAACTGACAGTCAAGTGCTAGCTTTCACTGGGTCTGCCTCCCCTTTCAAACTTCCAAACTTCTGATCTGTGGTCAAAAGACGAGGGACCCATCTTACACACACTTTATAGAACTGTAGATAGTTTTGTGATGATCGCTTGACAGCTTCCATAACTTATTCTGACCTTTTCTGCAATTTCAAATACTCTCACCCATCAAAACTGCGCAAGAATTGTGCGAATGAACTGTGCGAATGTTTTCATCTGTAATGCTGGTCCAAGGATGGCAATTGTGTTCCTGATTTTCCACTCATTCTCATCCTTCCTTGAACCCTTTATGCCAGGAAAAAACACAAGTCCTTGACAATGTTTGGTTCTCGAACTGTGCAGTTAATCTCCAGAAAATTTCCGTCGATTCATGAGCAAGAAATTTTATAATTACACATTGTGCAGCAGAGGGGTGCACCTGTTGCTCCAACATCATGAGCATTATTGACGAATTGGATGGGTGTGTGGAGTGGCCGGCTCTCCCCACTTCTAATGACTCCACTCCACTCCATAATAGAAGTGCAGGCTCAATCCTATCAACTGTAGACGCTCAGGTTCAAAAATCCCATTTATATTTGATTTACCCATATGTGTACAAAAATTTCTCATGAAACTTTCTGTTTTAAAATAGCAGCTGCCATTCATTTATCTTCATATTATCATATTAGGAATAGGAATAGGAGAAGTGCAATGAAAGGGACATATGTTTCTCTAAAGATATTTGGGAAGCCATCAACACTACAGAAAAAACATGTGGTACCCCTTCCCCCTGATATGACCTATCTTGTCATTACGTTGCTTCACTTCCAGTTTGTCTTTAAGCAGCTAAATTTTAGATGCTTCACTCTTATATGACTTACTCCTTTTTAAGGCTAAGATTTATCACTGAGTTTGTTTTCATTGAACTAATTCTGGTAGTCCCCTGTGAGTACAGCATCACTAATAACATATAACAATACAAAAAATATGATATGATAGTATTTCTATGAAAGTGATGTCAAAGGTGTCTCTGGAAAAAGTGGTTATGACATGGCTAATATACAAGATTGCTTTTTGTACCAGCTAAACCTTACATGATCAATCAGGTTGGTAAATCTGTACTTTTTTTAATTTTAATTACGTCATTGAAGAATCCAACTTTTTAAATTAAATACAAAATATGTGAGTTCTGTTGTTTACAGAAGTAAAATGATCATTAACAGAGATTTAAGATTTTTTTTAAATTTTCTGAATAAATATACAGGCTATCTGCAAAGTAGAAAATATTTTTTTCATAGTGTTGATACAGGTGATATCTCTCAATAACAACACAAATTCAGGAAGTTCCTTATTGTATTAGTTCAAACTGAACCAAATTTTGTGACTATACATATGGTTTTTATGATTTCTAGTATTTAAAATGTGTGAAGAAAAATAGAAAAATCCAGCCAAATGTAAAACTGTAAGTGTGATCCAGTTAATAAATGTAAGAGAAGTTCACTAGTATAAATTTAATCAGAACAAATATGAAATGAAATTTATTTTCATGTTATTTATTTCACAAAGATTTATCTATATTATTATCTGTGCCAATTGTCTGCATAATTATATTTATCCATTACCTTGATTTGTATCTGTTTCTCTGTTTCTATGGGATTACACAAGAACAGCAAATTCTAATTTTACAAAACTGTTAGAGTGAACTAATTTCTACCAGACGTAACAATTTACACAATTGAATTCTTAATTATGTTTTCACTAGAAAAATGTTCTAAGGGGTATGCTTTTAAGGAGGAGCTTTTCTTAATGAAAAATACACTTACAAAAAATTTCAAGTTGTAAAAATTAAAACAATTTTTATCTTGTAGTAACAATTATCGGTAGTTTACTAAATGGAGATATATTACAGAAAAAAATGTTAAGGAGAATAAAATTAAAATAATATTTTCAACAGTTTTCATATGAAATATTTTTTTTTGGAATTTTGACTGAGGTTTCCCTAATAGATATAAGGGGTATTAAAGGAACAAGTAATTCAGTAATTTAATACAATTTACATCAATATGAGTGATAAATGTTACCTGAAACATGAGGTAGGCATCACCAGCACAGGGTCTTAAACCTTTAGGGGCCACGTTGCTTGGTATTTTTAAATCTTCTAAATTAACTTGTTGATCTGGAGTATCATTGTTTTTGAAGTGTTCATCTTCTGCAATAACACGTTCAAATACCAAAGAAATAAGTTGTCGGACTGTTGCACCAGCTGTATTAATTGTTGTGGAATCTTTGGTAAAATGTAGCCGAAAACAAAGAACAAGATTCTAAAACAATAATCATATAATATTATTAAAATAAAAGAATGCAGATCATATTAATAAATTATAACATGATATTATTAATAATTACTAATATATATAAAACTATATTTAATTAATGGAAAAACTGAATTTTTTATCATATTAAACTTCTTTTCTACATTAGTATTGAAAAATAAAGTTTACTAAAACAAACCCTGTAAGAATTACAATTACAAATAAAAAACTACCTGTTTTTTCCCTGCTTCCCCCCCAGAAATACAGTTCTAACATTTTAAGTGTACTTATTATTTTAAAAAGTAACAGAAAAGGAACTCCTACTGATTAGTATAGCTATTACAACATATATCACTGTAAAGAGGCTGTTTTCTAAAAAAAATTAAAATTCCTAGAAGTTTTAATAAAAATTACTTTTTTCTTCAAAATCCTTTTTCACCTTGTAATTGAACAAATTATAAAACTTATATGTACTATTGTAGTATGTTAAAAAAAAAAACGACCACAACACATTCAATGAGATTAGACATAACATTTTTTTAAAGTGGTAGTCATGTTGGAACCAACTGCTGTAAAAGGTTTTTAAAACAAAGAAAAATGAATCTCTTAATAAACATACCTAACACTAATTATACATCATTTCTTAACAAACTTGTTGTACACTAAAATGATGTATTATAAGGAATACAAGAAAAAAAGAAGTCTTCACTATGTATAATTTTCTGAAATTTCTACAGGCTTTCTTCAAATACATTATAAGATTAACACAGAATAAAAATTTTAATATGATATATAGCTTAATTTTTTCTCTCATGTTATTAAAGATATTATTCTTCAAGAACAAGTTTTTCCTTTCATAACTCATACTTAATAAATATAATTCATTAACTAACCAAATCTTTTTAAGTTATTTTAAAATTCCAGTTTAAATAAATGTTAAAAAACAGATTTACTAATCCAGACATTACAGCTGAAGATAAGATCCTTACCATAACTGTTCAAACAGATACTAATACAACTATGGTAAGAACTATAAAACAAAAGCCTTTAACATATATATTATATAAATATTTTTTTCTACAACAAATATTACACAATATTATTATATAATCTACTCATTGAAAATAAAAACAAAATCAATCGATTGTTAATAATATGATACAGCAACCATGCGTTCTTAATTTTTTTAAAAAGAAAAATTCAAAAAAAAGAAAAACTAGCATGCAATGAAAGGCCAGAGTTGAGTTATATACAATCACCTAACATAACTTACTTAATCTAAAACTTTTCCTTATAAGCACAATGTAAGGTATGCAGATATGCAAATGATTGTCTCGCAGTAAAAGTATCTAAAACCACAAAACTAATAATCTGCATAAAGATAACAGGTAGCTATCTCAGCTAACAGGTAGGTATTGGATAATTAATAATTTTGTTGTCCTCAGCATCAAAAGGTACCTTTCTTTCATATCTACTGACACTTTTTATTAAATATTATCCTTTCCGTAAATAATTTGATTTTCTTAAGTTCCCATTTAATCTGTGGCGGTAATGCATTCTATTATTATACTATACTCACAGAATTATTCCATTTACTTCCATTTTCAGAAAACAAGAAGCAGTACCAAATAGGTTCCACTGCCTCACATTATGTCAGTTCTTTTCAAAAAAAAAAAAAAAAAAGGTAAATTATGCGATAATGAAACTGAGAACTTATATAAAACTAGTAGTGATGATTATAACACCAGTGATATATATGGAATTCAAGAATTGCTGGAGTATTAACCATTTTATAATTTTCTCCCAAACTTATAAAATTTAAATAATAACAAAACTGTGAAAATAAATTTTTAAGTTAATATGCAACAACTTATATGAAAAAAACAAGCATCTGAAAGTATGGGACATGAAAAACTGAATACCAGTACAATCAGATGCAAATTTTGCCATACAATTCATATAAAAAATTATGCTTGGTACAAAATACAAATCAGGAAGATAACATACAGCAGAAGAGTTGCCAATAAGTAAACTAATTTAAAAAAACACACTGCTGTGCAATGTTACAAATAAGATTATATTACTTTTATAGGCTAATAAGATATCAATAAGGATTTATAATCGTCCACAGATACTAGGAGCAAAAAAAGAATCAGAAATGTTTAAGTACTATATTAAGTAACAAAATATGTTCAAAACATGTAATACTATAACTAAAAAATGAAATATCAATATTAATATTCTATACTTATGATGAGAAGAATCAAAAGATTTCTGATTACCAGAGACATTCGCCAAAACATTCTCAGCCATAGTTAATATTACTTGCAAGAGTCAATGCCACAAATAGTTTGTGACTATATAACATACATATATATATATATATATATATATACATTGCTATTTTTAATAACTTACCAAACCATTTAAAAAATTTTCCAAACGTTAAAAAAAAATTAAAAGATTTTTGC
>JAAAKQ030227294.1:0-11343 GCA_010016005.3 Zanna intricata | reverse complement strand
AACAACGCAACGGCATCAAGGAGCGCCCACACGGCTCGGCAATGAGGCTCTCGTCACATCGACTCACCGCTTATGAGTGGCCAATCTTCCCCTTGGCCTCTAAGCTCCAGGGTGGCCTGAGCTCTGGCCCTCCCAAGAGCAGGGCAGTCGAATATCATATGAGTACTCGACTGGACCTCCCGAAGACACACAGCTCATCAGTTGCCAGTTTACAGTAGTGAAACTGTTGTCAGGAGTACTATGAATAGGTGGGTGTTGAAATTTCGCGAATGTGAAACTCATAAAGCGACAATTGAGGACGCACCTCGCAGTAGACGATCAGTTTCTGTGACTGACGAGAAACATCGAAATGAGGTGGACGATTTGCTTCAAAGTGATCGGCGAATCACCCAGCAACGCATCGCATATTCAGTAAGGCATATCAAAAGAACGAGTAGGATATATTATCGAGCAATTGGGTCACCGTAGAAACTGTGCACGATTGGTACCGCGCAACTGACGGACGAACACAAGCAGCGTCGTGTCAAATGTTGCGAAGAACTTTTACAGCGCTATTACGCCGAAGGAAACGTCTTTCTTTCAATATTTTAGCCGGGGATGAAAGATGGGTACATCATTACGACTTGGAAGAAAAAAGGCAAAGAATACAGTACAGACATTACAAATCGCTAAAACCCAAAAAATTCAAAATTCAAGTCTTGGCGAAGAAACTCTTTTCGGCGGTTTTTTTTTAATCGAAAAAACGTTTATGCGACTACCATCTGGAACATGGGACGACAGCGAACTCCAAATAGTACATTGAGACGTTAAGACACCTCAGACGACGTGTTTGAAAAACACCATGCCTATAATATTGCAACATGACAGTGCGAGCAACTGCATGCAACTACAGAGATTCTCCGCAAGCTGAAGTTTGAGCCTATTCCGCTCCTATAATCGCAGGATTCAGCTCCGTGCGACTTCCACTTCTTCGCTCATCTCAAGAGGAATTTCAAAGGTAATCATTACACAACGACGATGTAGTGAAGGAAACTGATCTCGATGATCTGGTGAAGGAACTGTGATCACTTGGATTCGAGAAAGACCGCCAGAATGTTTCAGTGACGGAATGCAAAAACCTCATCAGACATTGGGAAAAGTGAATCAGTATAAACGGGGATTATATTAAAAAATAACTATTGTATTTTACAGCAAAGGTTATGTATTTTTTTCACTTTATATTTCATTCCATTATCTCTTTTCATTCCCATGTTACGCATATATGTGCAAAATTTATCAATTGAGCCTCATAATAAACCTAGACAAATCAAAAATGTTTCTTGGGAGGTGGTTTTCAGGGTTGAGGAGCAAAAAAGTGAAAAAGTATCGATTTTTTGAACTTTTTTTAGGTACTATTATTTTGCTACTATACAAAAATAAATCCCTAATGCCAGAAAAGTACAACAATTTTTTTGTCAGCTTTTTTTTTTCATTCCAGCTTATGACCACGGTAATGATCATTTCTCGCTAGCTTCTCTACTATTCTTTCATGCGTTTCTCATTTTTTCGGCATGGCTTCCTGTTTACACATATGTCCATTTTCTTCCTGTCTCTTTTTC
Organism: Zanna intricata; assembly: GCA_010016005.3. Lineage (NCBI taxonomy): Eukaryota > Metazoa > Arthropoda > Insecta > Hemiptera > Fulgoridae > Zanna > Zanna intricata. The sequence goes on along the minus strand of JAAAKQ030227294.1, from coordinate 9,745 downwards.
TGTCACAAGAACATTTATATTGTAAATTAGTCTTCTGAAACTATTTCTATCGTTACAATCCTCTTCTGTCAAGCCTATTTTTTGGAGCCTATTATTCAAGCCTATTCTTTGGAGGGCCTCTTCTATTCGTTTCAAGTAATTCGATTTACTTCAGATGTTATTCTCAAAGATTTGTATATTTAATCTGTTTGGATGCATTTTGATCATATGCCCCAAGAAATTTAGCTTTCTTTTCCTTATCGCTGTTTCTTCTTGATTTTCATAGATCTTCTTGTTAAATTTCATTTTTGTCCTTCTGTAAACTTTAATAATAATTAATAATGTTTATTATTTCTTTGTTCTTTGTAGTTCTTATTTTATTCACTTATTTTACATACTTTCCCGGTGGCGTCTAGTGATGATTGTTGAACAATAGAAATGATACCTTTTTTTAATTGATTTTTGTAAAAAGGTAAAACTTTTTTAAATGAAGGGCAATGCCTTTTCTAATTTACTACAATAACAGAATAATATAACTTTTTATTTGTAATTTTAATTTTATTATTTATTTACTTACGAAACATTCCTTTTAGTTAGATGCTGGAAGATAAAATAAGCAACAGGATGTGTTACTGTTCTGAGTTAATATGAAATGCAATAGTTAAAGATTAAATAAACTTTAAACTTGACAAATAGCTGTATGAGTTTTGAATTTAATGTTACTCTAATATATTGAAACTGCTTCATTATTATTGGAATATTTCCAGGATTTTTCTTAAACAATTTTCTTAAACAGGATTACAATAAACAAGTTGTAGTGAACCACCACACCTGGAATTTTCCTGAAAAGTCCTAAACATAATGAAACAGGATATATAGGAAATAGGATATATAAATATATCCTAAATAATACATATATATATATTATATACGTATACGTATATATATATACAATACATATATATATATATATATATATATATATATATATATAGTAACAAGACCAGTATAACGGACTAGAGTAATGGATTTATTCTAATTAAGAAAAAGAAGTAAGCTAAAATAATAATGAAAAGATAAATCCAGAAGGAACTAAAAGGGATCCTTTTCTTAGAAAAACGGGTTCGTTTAATAATTTGTTCTTTGTAATTCAGACAATGGTACCTCCAAAAGTTGTTGTTCGCGCAGAAGGATTACCAGACCAGAATATAAATTAAAAAAAAAAAACGTACGATGGCGGGCGATGAAGACTATTAAGCTTATAGGTACTGTTTACACAGGCCAGGAAATATAAATACTTCCAGGGAACAGCGGAGATAGTCAGTAGTTTGGCGAGGGCGTGTTCGATTCAGTCGTGATAACAAGCGATAACAGTAAAAAGTTTCACAAGCCCAAATTCGACGCGATTGGGATGAAGGCGATGAGGTCGCCGGGGTTATCAGTAAATGGGTGGTAACGAGTGCAGTGTAGGTCACGAGTATTCCAGCATGGAGGGAGTTGTTCGGTGTAAAGTGCAGGGTAGTTCTATTGTAAACAGTAAAAGTAATAATATTTTCAGAAAATGAATTTTATAAAGTTTAGACTGTTCTATTTTTATCTTGTTAATGCAATGTTAGTCTCTTATCAGTCATTAAAACGTTTTTAGTAAATCGGACTGTATTCCGGTTTTTTGATTTAATTGTCATTAAATAAATCTTTTTTTATTTTGAATTACTATTCTGTACGGTATATCTATTTATTGTCATTATTAATATTATTGCTATTGTTATTATATATTTATTATTTATTTTGTTATATGTCTTTAGCGTAATAAATTATATTAGTAGGAAATTTTTACGTTTTTAGTCTCTCAATATTCTTGTCGAACCGTGAACATGCGAAAATATATATATAAAATATTTATTGACAATACATTTTTTGTTTAGTGTTTTTTTTTTTTTTTAACTTATGTAATCTGAGTAGCTTTCCTCGGAACTCATTTAAAAAAAAATAAGAAAGTTCGGATTTCCCTTTCTCATAAAATTCTTACGTAATAACTGAACGATACAAATAAACAACCAAGAATGAAACTATTTTGATAATGTGGAAGTAAATCACAAGATTCTAAATATAAAACTGTCGATTCTAAGTGCTACGACGTTTGAAAAACGTTACCTCAACGAATTCAAACAAAATTTTTAACAGTTTTCAGATGATGTAGATGTCCAGATGCAGTTTCCAGATGATGCTTCGTAATATGTCATATATGAGAAATTATACAATGACCTTGAAATAACTATGATAAAAAGGAAAATTCTGTTTGATAAAGAGAAAGAAAAATAAATGAAAATGCATCAGCAATCTATCTACTAGTCTTAAAAAAAAAGATGTTCTTCTCCACGATTTAAAACTAACCAATTTATTATAAAAATTTATTTAAAGCGGTACAAACATTATTTTAATTTGTCTTAAACATTATTGGATTTAAGTCATAGTTATTTATGTCTTTGAGAAAAAATAAACCAGTTCTCTTATTTACTACGTTGTTACAAATAAACTGATTGCAAAATGCTGCTCTTTTTCTTAAAAAAAAAAGAAGAAAAATGTTACTAAAATGTTCTATCAAATTAAAATTCTCTCGGACTCCTTTAAGATTCCAACTCCAAGCTTAAACAGTATCAATCATTTACTTTCATATATAAATCCCGATGACAAATTTGAAGATTTTTGTTCTTTCAAATCCCGAATAGTTAAGCCAAGTAGGCACTAAACAAACAGACATATAAACAGAACTTATCCCCCTTTTTTATCCATTTCTGGATGTTTTACGACTTTTAGTAAAAAAATAAATAAATGTCATAAAGTTGGAATGTCATAAATGTCAGAAAGTTGATTGATAACAAAATTGCACTACTTTTCAATTGTTGTAGTATGTTCTTAGGTTATTCTTTAAGCAAGGAAAGGAAAAAAATAATTTTCTACAAGTTATTTCGAACCTTCAAGGATCTTTCTTTTTTTTTTTTTTTTAAATATTTCATCTGTTTGCCAATCTGGATTCAATAACTTTTTTATATAATAAGTTTACTTATATCTAAGAAAACTAAAATCTGTATTTCAATATAAATAGCAGCGAAAAAAGATGTGATGCGGGCAACACATGACTTCCTTCTACGCCTGTTAAATTACATATACACAATTTTTTTTTTTTTTTTTTTTTTTTTATTGAAAAAGAAATAAAATTTTATTTCATTAATGACGTCTGATATTTTTTCATACTTTTTTTTATTGTTATTATTAAATTGTTATTTATCGTAAAATTTTTTTTTACAATCAGAGATTAATAATTATTAGTAAACCAATATATTTAAATTAAGAAAAGTTAAAAAAAAATAAATAAAAAATAAAAGGAGATGAATTCTGATTCGAACCGATGTATATCCTTGTAAGAACCAAAAATGTCATTAATTTAAATTTTATTTGGCTATTACTATGAAACCAATGAAAATGAGTACCACTTAGATATATCTTTGAAAAGCTCTCTCAATGAGGCTTTATTACTGCAGTTAAAAAAAATCCTAGAGCCTAATTTTTTTTTTGGATTTTGGGCTTTTTTTTTGGACACTTTTGGTTCAGTCAATTGTAATAAAAATGGGAGGTGTACAATTAGATCTTATAACAGTCCTAAATTCAAAATTTCAGCATTCTACGGCAAATCTTTTTTGAGTTATGCGAGATACATACGCACATACGAACGTACAGACGTCACGCCGAAACTAATAAAAATGAATTCAGGGATGGTCAAATTGGGTATTTCCGTTGAAATCTGAAAACTTAAATTTTTCATGATTAAAATACTTCCCTGTAATAAAAAGAGTACAAATGTTTTTACCAAATTATTAATATAAGAAGAAAAAATTTTTAATGTATTAAATTAAATTATTTATTATTTTAAAAAAGTACACAAACGAATATAAAAATCAATTAAAATTAAATTATATTAATTAATAAATTTAGTTTATTTAAAAAAAAATAATTTAATTAATTTTATCAATTTAAAAGTGAATTAATTTAATAATAGAACTTACCTCGTAGAAGTAAAACGAATTGATAAACTGTTCACTGTTTTCAGGACTTCTATTATTGTGTAACTTAGAAAAATTCTCTGTATTCATCCAATCCATTTTTAACTTTTCCTTTTAATATTTTATCAATGTTTCTCTATTTCCTTTCTATTTTTCTTTTTAATTATCCACATTACTCTTCATTATTTATTGTTACATTATTTGTCTTGATACAATTACGATGATCTCTTTTCTGGTTTTCAGTTTTCTACATCTAATTCGTTTATCTTACTGTTTATCTGTAATAAAATATATGTGTATCTTTATTTTAAAAAGATCCATTGATGAAAAAAATTGAGTAATATAATACTGAAGCCGTCTTATTTTAATTATATTAAAACATTATTTCAGATTAAACCTGAAAAAAAAAATAATTGAATGAAAATAGTTTTCTTATTAAAAAAAAAAAAAAAAAACTATAATTTTTAAATAAATATAAAAGTACATTCAATTTAAAAAAAAAATTATTTTAATTTTTTTTTTCGCCGGGCTGGTCTAGTGGTTAACTCGTCGTAAATCAGTTGTTTAATATCTAATTTTCGAAGTCGAAGCGTCTGAGGTTCGAATCCTAATAAATGTTACATTTTTTTTACGGATTTGAATACTAGACACTAGATACCGTTGTAATTTATCGGTTCCGGTTCAATTAACAAAACATTTCAGGCATGGTCGGCCTGAGTCTGTACAAGACTATCCTTCATTTACATGTTATAAATATTATCCTCATCTCATTGTGTCATGGAAGGGGGGGGGGAGGAAGGGTTGATTATTGTTCAACAGTTGAACAGATTAATACTGCGGTCACCTCTATACTAATGTATGCGGCCCCAATCTGGCACGGAGCTCTTAAGATATTACGAAATAAACAAAGGATGCACAGCGTTTATAGAAGAGGGTGGTGGAGGTTTATAGGTAAGTATCCCTGGAAGCGGTACTGGTGATATCTGGCATGCCATCAGTAGACCTTCTTACAGAAGAGCGTTATGCAAGATATCAAGGTGGTGATGTCACAAAGGCCAGAAATTATATGTTGGCTAAATGACAGGAGCGGTGGGATGATGCGAAGAGCGGCAGATGGATGCACCGTTTCATCCCCTTTATCAAGATGTGGATTGACAGAGGCATGGAGAGGTAGACCTTGGAAGGTCCAATAACTGACTGGGTATAAATCGTTCCACTTCACTCTACTCCATATGGATTCGTAGGACTGACAGATGTCAATATTGTGGGGTGTAGCAATTTCATGCAACACCTTTACGACCTGTCCGAGATGGTAAACGAAAAGGCCGTATGATAGGCTCGTCTCATCTGAAGAAATTATGGGAGTCATGATGGGCTCAGAAGAAAGTTGGAGATAGTGTGCGAGATGGTTTCATAGGGTGATCGCTAAGAAGCTAGAGGAGGAAGCTATGAGGGCGGTGTTTTGGTCTGGAAATGGGGTAGAAGCCTTCTACCCCATTTCCAGACCAAAACACCCAGTTCCGCCAATCACCAGTAACTGGCCCAGTTCCTGGTGGTGGGCGGTGGGGTCCACCAGAATCGTCGTCGCGTTAGCGTTAGGTTTTAGCGGGTCTCACCGAGCTGCGGTGAACCACCACAACCTGTATGCACAGGCTACTGGGCGTCTGGTTGTGGCTTATTTCTCTTACGTTTAACTACTCATATTTATTTCTGTTCTCTATTTATTTAATATCCTTTGTATTTCATCCAGTACAAGCATAAACATTAATCTACGAATAAAGTGTTTTAATAAGGTAAAACATTTTTAAATTAAATAAATAAGATAGTTAATAAATCAATTATTAATTATAATCTATATCTTTTTTTTTTTATTTTAAAATAATTTTTTCATAATTTTATTATGTAACGACAGGCATTGCCGGTTACAGGAAAATAAGATGTATAAAGTTTTCTTTATTTTCTAATATGGTATGTTTAACTTGGTTTTTCTTTTATTTTTATTGTTATTAATGATATAAAGTTTGTGAATAAATAAATAAATAAAGTTATATAAATAATTTTTTTTTGTTTTATTTCTAATGTGTACGTTGCAATCAGTTGAAACAGACAAACTAGTAATTTCATCCGGAGGTCCCGGGTTCGAATCCCGGTCAGGCATGGCATTTTTCACACACGCAACTATTTATTCATCTCATCCTCTGAAGATATACTTAATTGTGGTTCTGGAGGTTGTAACAAAAAAAAAAAAAAAAGAAAAAAAAGACAAACTAATAAACAATAAGCAAACTCCCTCCAAAAGCTCAATGAGATGAGAATGATATGTATGACATGTAAGTGAGATGTATTCTTGTACATTATGACTGTAATTTTAAAATGTAATATTCTAGATGGGAGGGGGAGGGAGGAATTCTGACAAATCTTTTTTTCAAAAAATACTATCGAGTAAGAGCTATCAATAAAATTAAGATTTTTGTATTTTAAATGCAATGGATAACTTACGAGATGGATTTTAATTTAAAATAAATTAAAGAAAACGTTTTCCATAAATTAAAAAAAATTGTTTTTGTTACGTAGATTACTGGAGTCGTAGGACAAAACATTTTTATAGTTGTTTGAATACCTATTAATTTAAAAAATATATATTCAAAAAACTCCCACTAATTCCTTTCTCAGGTCGACCACTCCTGAGATGTGTGGTTAATTGAAACCCAACCACCAAAGAACACCGGAGATTTTACAAGACTACAATTTATTCACACTTATACACATCATCTTCATTATTCATCCTCTGAAATAATACCTTACAGTAGTTCCGGAGGCTAAACAGATAAAGAAAAAAAAATTCCTTTTCTGAAACAAGATATATATAAAAAAGAATAACATATAAAGTCATTTTATTTGGTGGGGTAACTATAAATAAAGATCTTTGGGAATTTCTGATCTCAATAAAAAAAAAAAACTTCACTTTTTATAAGAAAAAAACTTTTGCTACAGTGTCTCAGTAAAGATTTTAACTTCTAATTCTGCTAAAACACCACCACCCCTTTTCCAATTTTTGCAAAAAATATAATACATTCTTTCTCTTCGAAAATGGCACCTCTGTCTACCAAGTTGAAGGAAATCGATCAGTGGAGTCCAAAGTTATAAGACCAAATACAGGCCTATGTAATATGTACATTAAATAATAACAAAAAAAAAAAAAACAACTTCATTTGATTTTTTTACCAGTCTGTATACTATCTAGTTATACCTATAACTATTCTAGTAGCATATATAATCAATATAGTCGGGAAAGTTAAATTATTGAGCGAAAATTCCTACTTGCAGGCAGGTATTATTAGACAGTATTAAAGGTAGTTATTTTTACACGGATTTGAATACTAGATCGTGGATACCGGTGGTGCTCTTTGGTGGTATTTTTGTTTGCTTGTTTAACCTCCGGGACCACCGTTAAGGTATATCTTCAGAGGATAAGATGATTGAATTGTAGCGTGTGTGAAAAAATGCCATGCCTGACCGGGTTCTTTGGTGGTTGGGTTTCAATTAATCACACTTCTCAGGAGTGGTCGACCTGAGATTGTACAAGACTACACTTCATTCACATTCATACACATCATTTATTCCCTGAATGTTTCGGAGGCTAAACATATAAAGAGAAAGAAGGTATTATTAAACAACTTTATCATGTATGATAAATAAGATTTTGTATTTTTAACGATAAATTTCTGTTAAATAAATATTTAGATATTAGTTATACAGATTTACAAAAAAAATTAAAACGTTTATGAAATAAGATACACCGAAATAAAGTGATTAACTTTTCATTTATTTTATTATAAAAAAAAAAAGAGGAAGAGAGAGCAAGGAAGTACCTTAAATTTTTTCCCACGTTCGATATCATATGATAAAAATTTCGGATGTTAAATCCATTTTAAGTTAAAATATTGAAATACTACTCACCTTTACGCGAAAGGATTATTATAACGATTCGGACATTAAAGTAAATTTTATTTACAAGCAAGTCAAATGTTAAAGAATAAATACATAAAACTGAAATGTATTTTTTTAATCTACACATATATTTCTTAGCCTGATTTTTTCCTTTATTTTTTTCTAGTTTACCCGTAAAGGAATATTCTGAACTTTATAGGCCTATTTCTTTGATTAAAACAAAGAAAATTTTCGTATAAGAGTAGGTGCAGAAAAGCTTTATTTTCAAGTTACAGCTAGAGAAAAAGTTCTGATTTCTATTCCAGTGATAAAATAAAAATGTACTAAAATCTTGAGAAATAAATTATGGAGCCAAATTGGTGGCTTGGTATGTATTTTTTGTTAGGAAAGCAGGACACGTATAAACATACACATATATGTAAGAATATATATACTCACTAGGATTATATCATATTCTTCCCTTCGAATCTTTAAGTCGTTTTAAATGACCATATTTTGTTTTCAGAGAACGTTTTTTTTTTTCCTTACAAGCAGTTTATTTTGTAGGCCTACCCATAGTTCCCCTTCATCGAAGTTAAAAAAATTAATATTCAACATTTAAAAAAAAATTGAATTGATTCCCCCCCCCTATTTTAAAGAGAAATAAATTTTTCACTTCGTTCCATTTTAAATTCATCTAAAATTTAACGAACATTTAAAAAAAATTAAGTTTTAAATCTTTTTTTTTTTTTTGCTTTAATATTTTTTATTTATAGTCGAATTAAATATTAAAGTCATTAGTAACTAATCACTTTAATTTAACTGTACTGATAAATGTGTAATTTTGAACAAACTCAGGCCGAAAATTCCTGATATGTGTGGTTAATTGGAATCCAACTACCAAAAACACTGGTATTCACAATTTAATATTTAAATATGTATAAAAGCAACTGCCTTTATTAGGATTTTATTGAGAGCATAGTGGAAAAATTATTTTTTCCTTTTCAGCTTAGTATTTTATTTTATTTGTTATTATTTTAGTTGGTTTATATTTTTCAAAGTTTTTTATGTCGGTGTAAAAATATACAAAACAAATTATAAAGATTAAAAATGAAAAATACAACTGTCATAAAGAAGATTGCTGTTTAATATATGATAATTAATAATACATAATTAAAAAATATGAAGGTGACAATTTTGTAAATAGTACAATTTTTTTTCTTGAAATTTTTAAACATATATAGCTTATGATACTATCGGAACCGTAAGGATTCTAACACGGCGACACAAATATATATCAATTCAACTTTTGAGCTTTCGGTGACCTCCCAAACCCCCCCCCCGCGGTCCCAAAATTTGGTGCTAATAGCCGTCGTAAGGGAGCTGACCTGAGCTAAAACATCTTTTCCTAAAGGGGGAACGATTTTTCTCAAAATTGACATTACCGGCGCCCTGAAACCAACCCCGCCCACACACTCAGCTCTCCTTCATCCTTCACGGAGATGTGTGCGATGGATAAAACCAAAAAAAAGTTTAATTCTTAATAGCCACGCCGACCTCCCGTGGTGCCCGACAAATTATCCCACACCTGTTCATCTTCCTTCCTTAACAAGAAAAAAGAAAAAAGCGGAGTGAAGAAGAAAGAAGAAAAAGGAAGAAATGAGTGAAGATCCAAAGAATGAAGATCCTGAACCGACTGTCTGCCCTCCCGACCGCTGACTTGCAAGTGTTAGCGGATTTATAAGAGATTAGTTCAAGAAACAGGGAGGCAGACG
>JAAAKQ030227283.1:0-11344 GCA_010016005.3 Zanna intricata | reverse complement strand
TTGAGAAGCAGGGAGACTATATTGAAGGCATGTAAAGAGATAGTTTAGTAAAAATAAAAAATGTAAGTAAAAAAAGTTTTTGTGCATTATTTATGAAATGACCCTGGTAAGAGTACTTAGCTATTGAAATATCACACATAAAATTAAACAGCTAAATATCCAAATACAACCCTTATCATTAAAAAAAAACTTTTTCATTCAAACATCAGGATTAGTGTAATGTTAATCTTGACGATAACGTTATATAAATAAAGCTTAAATAAATTAACAAAATTTATTTTTAGTCATAAAATAATTTTTTTACTATTACTGAATATTTTCTTTTAAACAGTTACTTTCTGTCAGAATATTCTAAAATTCTGCTAATACCCGACAACGACAAAGAAATATATAAACAGGAGTTACAAATGTTTTAGCCACAATGCAGAAATTAAAATATTTAGTTATGTAATCAACTGGACTGCACAAAAAAAAAATTGTTACTTCATTTGACTTTACAATTGGCTCTAGGAGCGCAAGTTATCTCGGTTGAAGATTTCTGGAATCTGTAGAGTTACGTAATCCACAAAGTGAACATGAAATCTTCAATATACTGGTATTTTTCAAAACTAATGATTTAATTCTTGAAATGCCAAGTCAATTTTTTTATGAATTCCCTCAAAAGGGATCATAATTCCCTTTTGAGGGAAACTTTAATTTGGTGAAATTTATGAATTAGTTTATAATTCATTCAAAATAAATTTAGACATTTTCTCAATACTTTTTATTTTTATTACTATTTATATTTATTTTATTTATTGTTATAATAAATAAATCAGTATCAGTATAAATAAATTAATATCAGTAATAATAAAAAAAACTAAAGCACCAAATGCAGTATTATGTCACCAATAACATTTAGCAATACATTTCATTTCCAATTCATATATAGATCATCTTCAATCTCAATTTTCTTTACTCCAATTAGAAAATCAGTATCAGTATCGGTATCAGTATAAATAAATTAATATCAGTAATAATAAAAAAAACTAAAGCACCAAATGCAGTATTATGTCACCAATAACATTTAGCAATACATTTCATTTCCAATTCATATATAGATCATCTTCAATCTCAATTTTCTTTACTCCAATTAGAAAATCAGTATCAGTATCGGTATCAGTATAAATAAATTAATATCAGTAATAATAAAAAAAAAAAACTAAAACACCAAATACAGTATTATGTCATTAATAACATTTAGCGATACATTTCATTTCCAATTCATACATAGATCATCTTCAATCTCCGTTTTCTTTACTCCAATTAGAAAATAAAATATTACAATAAATAATCTGATTAATATTTTTTTTAATTCTGTATCAGATTAATGTAAAAAATCTGTATTGAAAAATTTAAGTATATTTAATAAATATCTATTTTACTTACTGAGCGTATGGTTTAAATTCCTCCAACATTGATAGACTTAAATCATCTTCTTTTAGGAATTCATTATACCAATTCGCTATAACATTTTTTGGATAGATAATATTACTACCGGGTAAAGGATAAATAACATCTTCAATGTTAGCTTCTTTAGCATCTTCCTCTGTTAAATATCTTATGTTAGACCATCTAGATGACTCAGCAGTAAATTCATCTATAAAAACAAAATGTAATGGTTTTCTTAATTTTTACGCTAATAAACTGAAACTAAATTAAGAAATTTTTTTTATCAGATGGCTTCAAAATTACTAGATAATTTCCTAATAAATATTTTACTCATACATACACATATTTTTTTTAACCTCCGGAACCACTGTTACGGTATATATTCAGAAGATGAGATGAATGAATTGTAGCGTGTGAAAAATGCCATACCTGACTGTGATTCAAACCCGATATTACCTTGATGGGTTTATTCCTGCCAATGTCTGTAACTAGAAGGTGGTGGATGATTGCTCGAGTGATCATCAATTGATTATTTATGAGATTGTTGGTGATTCAAATAGCATTACCAATGTAACGTCCCACTTCAGCAGGATTGTTTTCTGTACAGGCAAGCAAATTGCACAAAATTTATTGACTTTCTTTCGGCCAGTCTTTGAATTTTGGATTGGGGTCTGGAGCCTTTGGAATTGGAGGATCTGGCAAAGTTTGTCAGTGGCTTTCATCGATGCCACTGAATGCTCACTGTGGTTCAGGTCAAAAGAGGCTTGCTCCACACTGGTCCAGGGAACTTATCAGCCTTGCAACAGGCAGTATGTTGCTTAGAGAGAGCTTCTCAACATGATGATGATGATACTGAGCAGCAGGCAGTTCTTGTTGTTGCTGAATATGATCACAGATCTCATTACTTTCATAAGGTTCATATGACGAAAAGGGATTCCCACTGCCTGATGACAACGAAGCTGAGGAGACCGAATCTGCAGGTGCAATCTGAGGTTGCTCAATCTCGTGGAGAAGCATTTTCTTTTGAGATTACTAAGGCTAAGGTGCATCAAGCAATCTATAGTTTAGGTAGGGATAAGGATCTGAGCTTTGATGGAATAATGGCGGAGCTCCTTGTTCGCTCAGTAGGGGTAAGCGTAAGGATTATCATGTGTATTTTTAATAAATTGTTGCTTGGAGAATGCTTGTCGGTTTGTTGGTAGAAGGACATTGTTAAATTGTTATTTAAAGGTGGCAACAAGGATCCCACTATCAGTACATCATATAGGCCCTTGACATTACTACTGGACATTTTTAAGGTCTTAGAAAAGGTTTTGTCCCTTTGCATAAATGAGAGGTAAATCTCACATGACTTATTGATGGAGAACCAATACTACAGGTTTCATCCCAGAAAAGGTACTGGGCATGCCATACTCCGTGTGATGAATGTGGTGATGACCATTGAGATGGAATATGTACTGGAAATTTTCCTAGAACAATTCAGGGGCGTTTAATAATGTGAAGAAGGCCCTCTGCCATTATCAACTCAAAAAAGAGAATGTGACTGTAAGTGAATTGCAGGTAATGCAAAGTTACTTTAGTGATTGGGAAGTGCTGCTCCATGAAGTCAGCCATGAGGTAGGCAAGACACTGTTCAAAGGTTGTCCCAAGGGCAGCATGTTGGGTCCTTTTTGTGGGTGGTGGAGTTTGATTCTCTTCTTTGGCTGAGTTTGCTCAGCGGGTGTCTCATTGTGGCTTATGCAGATGATGGGTCCTGCTGGTCGCAGGACGCTCACAGAGGGAGGTTAAGTTCCGAGCTAATCAGGCTTGTAGGATACTTGAGCCATGGAGTCATCAACATAAAATGACTTTCAGCCCGGAGAAGACCAAATTGATGCTCCTTAAAGGCCATTTGGCAGTGAGGCGGCAGGTTCGTGTATTGATGACAGACCAGCATATAAAATACATTCAGGCTCAAAAGTTCCTCGTGGTGTTTTCAATGAGAAAATGCAATTCAAGAAGCATCTTCAATATGTCCCAGAGGAGGCCTGTAGTGCCTTCTTGATATTCACATGTGGTCAATCTTGATTGGGGGTCTTAATTTTAAGACCATGAGTAATCTGTATAAAGGCATCTGCGAGGCAATTATGCTATACGTAGCGCCTGTTTGGGCAGATAGGCTAAATTTAAAAGTTATTGGGACATATTATTGAGGGCTCAATGCCTTTACTTTGAACAGTAGCAGGTGGCTACCATACGATTTCGGGGAAGGCTATCTTGGCAACTACAGGCATGAAACAGATAAGACTTGGTTGCATTAGCATGGCAACAATGTTATGTCACCAAGAAGTTAGGTGAATTAACTTCTGACAAACTTCGGAAGTTTTATTTTTGCTTAGATTAATGTTATATTTATTGTTTGTTTGTTTTATGTTTTGTTGATTTTTTTCTCGGATTAACGTTTAGAGTATTTTGTTCTTCAAAGCTTCATTAGGTTTGTTTTATTTTTATTAGTTTTAGGTTTGTTTCAAGTTGCTTTATTTTTTGATTAACTGGCCTAGTCTTTCTTGTTTTGGTTTAAGTTAGGCGTTTTACGTTTTGTTTAGTTTACAATTTTATACTTGTTTATTATTTGTTCTGTTTTTAATTTTCAAAATACTTAAGCCTGTTTTGCACGTTGGGCTCACTTGGTTAGGATTGTAGGTCAGCTCAATTGGATGGTCCTGTTTAGGACCTATTAAGGTGATTGTTGCTTAGATCTGCATTAGGAGTGGTACAAGCGATAGGAAACGTCGCTTGTGGCAGTCACATCAGTGGCATCTTGACAGTGGCCAGACCGGAATATGTCTTGATGCTTTTGAAGATGACCTCTGGTAGAGCCCATAAGGGCTATGTATAGAGGGGGTGGTGAGATGGCTGGATCCATCATGGTAGTGTCTTACCTCTGGGGCGAAACACAACCAGCCTTCATAGTTGTTTAGCAAGCCTTCAGCCAACTGTTGAAGTTATCTCGGCCAGATCCAAAGCTTCCTACAGAATTACAAACCAATCCCAGCCAACAAGAACTGGGAGTCATGCTTTATTAGCAGGCCAAGAACAGGGAGCAAAAATTCATCTCATACACCAGCACAAAGCTCTCAGAAACAAAGAAGAAATATCATTCCATTGAACTTGAATGACTCACCCTGGTATGGGCAATCATTAATAATAAAATAAAATAATAAACTCATTTATTTTAAAATAATGAAGAGTTTTCAGATGAAACTAAAAGAGTAATTTACACCAGTCCTGTAGCTTAATATGTTTTTGATTGATGGGACTTTTTTAAAGGACCTAGACATTTAGTACTTGAAAGAAGTGTAGTGGGTAAAAGCAATAAAGGAAGACAAAGACTATAACACAAAAAAAAATGATTGAGGAATAGTTGTACCCTTAACAGTATTAAAATCATCTATTCGTAGGTGGCAAGCTCCTCTGCCTATTTTAGGTAAGTTTTCAATTCTAAATAGAAGGCCATAACTGCCATTAAAAATTTACTTATTCGCAAGTTTGTAAACAAACTTTATTTTTATTTTTCCATTTTGGAAAAAAATGTTTTATATAATTAATATGGAAAAAACTATTTATACTATTTTACAGACAAAAAGTTCTCCAAGATATTTTATGGTCAAATTAGAAATGTTTCTTTCAATTAATCTCATACAAAGTTTTATATTTATTAAAAAAATTATTATTATAATATTTTTTTTTTTTTAATATAAATTTTATAATCATTCCAAAAAATAATTATCATAAAAATCAAACCAAAATACCCAAATTCTGATTGAATAAAATTTTGTGCATTTACAATTATCTAAAACTTTGTAATATAAGGTTTAAACTACATATTTTATAAAGAAAATACAACAAACTGCAAATCATTAGAATTTTATCTTCACTGAAGTATTATATTCATATGCTTGGTTACAAACACAAAGTTTTATAATTAAAACTGCATGTGTTTATAACAAGAATTTTAACATGTCAAAAGTAACGGCTGATTGCAAACAAAGAGTGATGATAACAATGAATCATATGGGACATGCACAGTATCTTCAACTGTTTCATTATTTACCAACCAACCATCTTGGAAGCAGTCTGTTGTGTGTCAAACTGTTAGCAATGATAAATAATAGCTGCGACAATAAATAATTCTATCAGTTGTGAAATCCAGAGTGTGATTCGATTTCTCAACATGAAAACTCATAATGGTTCAAAAATTCATTGTGAAATTTTCAGGCCTATAATAATGAGTGAAGAAAATTATATAGATTTAATAAAAAATATTTATTTTTTTATAAAAAAAAAAAAATAATGGCTATAAAAATGTTTATGTTGGAAGAGAAGAGAAGAAACCAGTATACAAAATAAAACTTTACTGAATAAATGAATACAACACTTTGAAAAAACCAACACTTTATAATTAGGATTCTTATATTAGAATTTCCGTACATTCTACACAATGCAGTATACACATTTTCTTAATGTTTTGAATGGAATATTTAAGAAAATGCAATTTCTGTAGTTTTAGACAAATAATATAGTTTTATTTATTAGTCTTATGTATTAAATGGTGGGGAGACTCTCCCTCTCATTATCAGTCAGTCGACTAGCGACAGTGGCTCAACACAGATATGTGCAAACTGTAAAAGTAATATTAATACTTATACTTAAACGAATGTATTTTAAATGTAATCTAAACAGATTGTAATTAACCTTAACACATACATTTTAAACTGTAATTAAACATTTTATGTTATCTCAAACTTAAATAAATTGATGAGGAACTTAAACTGTGGATCTTATTTCATATTGCCTATTTACTAACACATTTATTATTGCAAAAATCATAAACTATGAACAAGATATTGACTGATGTACATAAAAATCAACGGATGTCATCTATACATACATTTTTTAACTACTATGAAAGAAAGAAAGAAAGAGGGATAATTTTTTCTCCGTATCATAGCTGGTGATGAAAAATGGATTTCATACATCAATATTGAATCCAAACAACAATCTATGACATCATTTAAGTTCACAGAAGCCAAAAAAAGATTGAAGCAAACCCTGTCATTTCAGAATATCACAGCAACTATTTTTTTTATATTATTTTTAGAACAAAAAAAACATGAATTACGTCAGGAATAACAATCACAACAGAGCTATACTGTGAAACTTTCATAACTAAGTTGTAGTATTAAAAATTGTTGTTGTCTTCATCAGGGGACTATTCTCATTTACCGTTAACACATACACTACTGATGTTCATGCTGTCAAGAAGGTTCATCTATATGGATGGGAGGAACACTTTGATAACCCCAATACATCCCTGACCTTGAACCAAGTGACTACCATCTCTTCCTTCATCTACAAAAAAAATAGCCTGAGTCTCAGCGGTTCAAGGACAATGATGAGTTGAAAACAGCAGTGTTGAACTGGCTGAAATCTCACGTGTCAGATTTTTATAACCAGAATTAAATGACTTGTTCTTAAGTATCAGAAATGCTTAGAAAATAATTTTTTTTTTTTTAAATAAGATAGGTAATAATTTGTTTATTCTCTTATTTTTCGGTTGTTTTAAGACCTACATGCTTCTTAATTTTTAAACAAGCATTATGTGTAAATAAATATATTACCTATATGTGTTGGCAAGGTGTCAGCAGATTTACTTTTATTCTCCTCTGCATTACTTTCATTATCACTATCATCATTATCACAATCTTTATTCTCATTTTCATCACTATCTTCTTGTTTCTTATCAGTACTTTCTATTTCCATACTATCTGCTTTATCATTACAATTACTTATTGTAGGGTTTTTATTATCAGTCTCTAACAAAACAATGTCACCTGCTAATGGAGTCAAACCAAATTCTTTAACTCTCCTACTTATGATTTTATTCCATATAAGACTTTGATATGCATGACAATAAAACATCACTGTATTTCTTGGTAACTAAAAATAAATGAAAAGTACACCTATTAAAAAGTGAACATACATAAATATACATTAGAAAGTAATAATAATTTATTTACATTCTTAATATTTATTTTATACATTATATATATAAATATATATATTTAAATTTCAAATAATTCATTAACACATTAACCTACTACACTAATAAGATTTAATATTAAATTAAATGTAAACAGATAAGTTAAACTTACCATATTTTTTTTGAAGAATCTATTTTCATGGGATCCCACAGCTTCAATTGTTATTAAATTCTATAGTTATATTAAATTTGTCAAAATTGTTTTCTAAAAATTATATTTATTATGGAAAAATATGCAAATTCTGCTGTCCAGTACTGGAACCATGCAATATTTAATTTACAAATTACACTTACATATTATACTTTAAATATTACATCATTCCAGCGTACTGGACAGCAAAAATATGCATGTTCGTCCATTATAAATTTAAAAATTTGCAAAAAACACTTTTGACAAATTAACAAATCATTAAAAAAAATATGTTTTAATATAACTATACAATTTACAAATAACTGAATATGCAGGATCCTGCAAAAATAGATTCTTAAAATTTATGTGGTAAGTTTAACTTACCTATTTACTATGTTTTGGTGGTTTATATTGCATTTAATATTAAATATACTGTCTGTCTCTGTCTCTCTGTGCGCACGCGCGCGCGTGTGTGTGTGTATTAACAAGACCTATCCACAAAGAAACCCCTGAATTTGATGGTGTAATGCCATCAGTCTTGCCACTGTACAGTAGGGTTTTAGCTAACTTTTACACTACCCTCATCACCAGTCTAAGTTATGTTTTATTATAACTTGAAATTATTTTCTAGTATTCATAGAAATGTTTTTTTGCTTTTGACAAAAAAAAAAGGGGGGGAAAGATAAATATTTGTGAGTTAGCAAGTAACAGAGGAAAACTTTTAAGTTTTTAAAAATTTTATAACAACATCAAGAGCAAGACGTATTAATATATTTATTTAATCTTTTAAAATTAAGCAAAATACAATTAAAAATAATGAACAAGAATGGACTTTATTATAACCCAACAACAATCGTGTTACAAAAAGGTGCATTACCATCTTCTATAAAATAAATGAAATGTCTGAAGAAATGGAAAATTTGATAAGGTTTATGTCACTTGATTTTGACTAAAAAAAAAAAACCTGAACATGCGTTAAGTTACAAAAAAAGTTTAGCCATTGCTGATGACAGAAATAGAAAGAAGAATACTGCAGTCTTCCAAGGTGTTCAAATGAGACTGACGTCATTTTGAAAATGTCATATGAATATGTAGGTGAACATTTATATGTTATGGAAACCAAAGCATTATAAAGGGTAAAAAAAAATTATCAAATAAAGCATAGCAATTGTCCTAACATAAGGTGATTATCTTTTTTGACTAGAAGGGTGCTGTTCATCGGTTTGACATGTGTTATTAAACAATTGATGAAGATATTTAATAGTAATAGAGTGTTTGATTAAACTCCAGGCTTTCACTTGAGGCAAGGCGCTGAAAGACCATAGTCCAAGCAGGAGATCCCTTTGGGATCCCCTGTTAGAGACCAAGCACTGGATGACCATAGAGTCCTGGTGACCTGGTGAGGGGACTCCTCATTAGAGGCGAGGCGTAAATGACAAAGTCTCGGCTGTCTGAGTGGGAGCCTTGGGAACGGCATAGCCAGGTCCAGGGTCAATGCCTGGGCAGTTTGAGGTGATATGGTACCTCCCAGAGCTGAATTAATACTTCTCTGCAGATCTGATTCTGGGAAGCAGGGCAAACGAAAGAAAAAAAAAAAGACTCCAGGCTTTTAATGAGCACAAAGTATCCAAAAGCACAGGTCAGTAAATCATAGATACTGCACCGTCAAAATTCTCCACATATTTTCTTCTTTATCCAAGAGTTTTTGGTAAAAATACAATTGATTGTTGTCCATTAGATTCTCTACTCTCTCATTATAGTTCTTAAAGACTTCTTCATTTTAAGAAAACTGAAACTGATCTAGAATGGTTGTCACTATTCAAATAATATAAGATTTTAAGGTAAAAATATTATAGGATCTATGCAGTATTCTACAACGCAGGTGTGCACTATGCACAATTTATAAAGAATAATAAATAATGAAAAAATGGAAACTGATAGAAATTTTCTTTATTAAGATGTGTTTAGTAACAAAACTACTTTGCATATGAACAATACAGTAAATTGCCATATTAGGATACGGGGTGGCAGATAACGTATACAAGGCAGTGAACAAAATCCGAAAAACAATTTTTTTTTTTTTTTTATGCTTTAGAGCTTTTAAATATCTGGTCTTCTTTCTTTTTGAGGTAAATATAACCAGCACAAGATATATGAAGAACTGTTTGAAAATAATGCTATAATGACAAGAAGTAACAAATTAATTGTAAATTAAAAAAAGAATTTATATTTTGAAAAATAGTGCATAAATTAAAAAGTTAAAAAAAAAAAAAAAGAAAGTAAAAAAGTGCACCCAGTTATCATGATAACCCAATTTATTACTTAGGAGATTCTCTTTGTGAAACAATATTAAAAATAACATTTTTAATTCACCTGTTTCTGAATGTCTAGACAAACCATGTGACACGACAGTGGCTGCAGTCATATATAAAGGCATGATTTAGGATAAAATCACTAAAAGTTTGGATATTTCAATTTTATACAAGGAGGCTACACTGAAGATTTGTGAATACCCATACATTAACTTGAATGTGTTCTATGTTAACTTCTCTTTTAAAATATCTCATGAAATTTTGTAGCTTTCTTAATTATAAATTAACGTTAATGAATAAATTATACAATCAAACATAACTACATAAGTGTTGGGAAAAAAGTCCCTTTATATGTTAATAGCATATAACAGTTAGACATGTACATAAACATTGTTACAAATACAAAACAATACAAAAACAGTATATTTTTTACATTGTTGAGCAGATTGACTATTATTATTTCCCATCATAAGCGAGTCCTGAGCATGTTGCTTACACAACTCGTTAGCGTTCCTAACGCTAACTGTTGAGGGAGAATTAAATAAGACTCAAGATTCAAAAACTATGGATATAAAAAGAAATTTAATCTTGTATCATAACATAAAAAGAAAAGTATACGTTCATCACTGAAACTTACATTTTCAAGGGCATTTAAATATCCAGTTCCTCCTGATTTATCCAGACCTTGTAAAACCTTCGCTTCTAAACATGTTGTTTTCCAGTGAAAACATTTCAAAGCCTTTTTAGCATCTCTAACTTCCCACCAAACTTTTCTACCTTCAGCAACTTCTGGAAAACATCGTTCACCGGGTCTTGGTTTTAATAACAACTCAACTGCCTGAAACATAATAATGTTCAATAAATATAAAACAATAATCTAATTTTGGTTAAACAAAATTATTTAAATTTAATTTCAGTAAAATAATTAACATACTATAAATCAATCAACATAAATAAATTAAAAATTGAATAGTCATAACTAACTTAAAATTTAATGTTATTTGTTCATTTGAATTGGCACTAGTTGTTATTTTCCAGTTATCCTAATTTTCTTCAATTTTAAATTACAATGCAAATACAAGAATTATTAAAAATATATATACCAGGTGATATTTAAGTATGAAATAGTTTATATTGGATATCTAAGAGATATTTGGAGGCAGAAAGAAATGAGTTCTACAAAGTTAAAAAAAAAATCTGCATTATGGTGGGTTTTTCATTTTTGTCTGTCTTCTTGGATTTGCCATAATGAGCCATACTTAATTATTTTAATTAGGATGGTGAATATATGATACACGACTGATTTAAAGTTTTTAAGAAAAACAACAGTGAGATCGGTTTTTCTGTTAACCCTTATGCACTGCGATAGCTATATATTGCGTCTTTGTA
>JAAAKQ030227261.1:0-11344 GCA_010016005.3 Zanna intricata | reverse complement strand
ATGCCTGACCGGGATTCGAACCCGGGACCTCCGGATGAAAGGCCGAGACGCTACCACTCCGCCACGGAGGCTGGCAAGGATCTAGTGGTCTAGTGGTAAGCTGGTCATCGCAAATCAGCTGATTTCGAATTCGAGAGTTCTAAAGTTCAAATCCTAGTAAAGGCAGTTACTTTTATACGGATTTGAGTACTTACGGAATACGGATTATGGATACCAGTGTTCTTTGGTAGCTGGATTTCAATCAAAACCACATCTCAGGAATGGCTAATCTGAGACTGTACAAGACTACATTTCATTTATATTCACACATGTCATCCTCATTCATCATTCATCATTTGAAGTAATATTTTATAGTGATAATAATCGCTCGTTCATCGAGTCACCGAATATTCATGGTCGTGAAGAGCATTATAAAAGTATAGACGTAATCACTAATATTGTAATATTTTGAATATATCATCTGTGTTAACCGCTTATATTCGATTGTTGACAGAAATAAAAAGGTTCGGATATTATTTGATAGCTCTCATGGTGTACAAGACTACACTTCATTCACATTCATACACGTCATCCTCATTCAGCCTCTGAAGTAATACCTTACGGTAGTTCCGGAGGCTAAACAGATAAAGAGAGCTCTCATGGTGTGAATAAGTAACGAACTGTGTTTGAATCTTGATTTATTCTTAGCTGTTTTAATTTAACTACAATTTTTACTAGATTACGGAATCGTTAAGCCTTTTTGATGGCTTTATTATAAGTTTCAAATAATTTTAATTGTTTGAACTGTTTTATTATTTTTATTGGTATCTTGTAGTTATAATTGTTAATTAAATAATTTCTTTTAATTTTCCACTCATTTTGATACAAACTACAAAATTGCATATATGTTATATTTGTACCTTCCGTTAAAAGTATGAAACTTTTACGACCGAATTTTAAACAACGTACAAATGACATGTAAATAAAAACTTTCATGCAATTATATATTTATTATATAGTCTTCCATAACCTGTCAATCAATGATGAAAGTATTATTTAATTTTTCTTTCTTGGAGAGATTGTGCGATCGTGCGTCTGCGTACGGATTCATGTACTGTAGTTAAATTACTTAGAAAATAATAAAATTAATGTGAAAGAATGAATAAAACGGAGAAAGCATGTGAAAATTCTGACTTTTTATTTATTTATTACTAATTCTTACAGTGTTGTAGATGATAAAATACAATTATATATATAATAAATTAATAAAATATATAATTTTCAGTTAAAATCTTTAATTGCTTTAAAGAACACGTCTCTCTCAATACCTTGAAATTACCAGCATTAAGAATGCAGAAGAATTTCTATAATTTCATTGTTTGTAATTTTATGATCTACGGTAAATTAAGAATCTGAATGAAAATGGAAAGTGATTCGATTTTATATAAAAGCCCAAGATAAAAGTTTTACTAATATATTATTACTCAAATTATTGCTTTACGACCAATTAAAAATATTAGTCTAGAAGAACATTAACAAGTTCAGATCACTTTTTAGAAAAAAATTTTTTTTTCATAAGCACGGAATCATCTATTTATCTATTTTTTTTTTTATCGGAAAGAAAGTAAAAACAGAGTACGTACTTAAAGTATTTTTTTATCAATTTTTAAACATTACAATTCGGATGTTTTATTTGTTTGGGACGTTACCTTTTTTCTGGAAGTAAAAAACATTAAATTATTAACGATTGTCAGAGCCACCAGTCCTTTAATAATGCATTACTGTAAGTAATACAGTTAATATCGATGATCCAGAAAGGAATATGATAGAAAATGACGATTTATTTGTTTATAGATAATAAACAAATTATTATAGTTATAATAATGAAATGTATCTCATAAAAATTACCATTTGTATGATTTGGAGACTGGTTATTCAACAAAGTAGCAACTTGAATTTTATAGCATATAGAGCATTTACATATACATTTAATAATTTAACAGAATTTAAATATAGTGATACAATTTTAGCACAATTATTTTAAGAGAACATGCAAGCGATGTATGAAATCGAACGGAATATATTATTTAACATGAAAATAATGAGCAGTGTAATATGAAAAAAAAATTCGTGGTAGATACCGTTTACTACACATTTATCGAAATATCCTTCAGGAGCGAACTTTGTTAATAATGTATCCTTATTAATTTATCGTTAATAATTAATGTCAACTTATACTGTGGGCGAGTTGTACCATTTTGATTGTTATTTCGTCTGTAATATTTGAGATATAATTTTCTTAAATCTGAATTTGTTTTTCAATATTGTACCCTGGTGACTGTATCTTCGGCTCTTGAATTCTTGACTAAGGCCGTTTCTAATTGCCGATTGAAAACTGTGTTTTGTTTCGTTTTCCACTACGTGAATTTATTTTTACGATGACCACCAAATGACGAATAAATACTACAAAACAGAAAATTTTTCTAAATAAGTAAAAGTAATAACCTCAGTGGGACATCTGCTTAGGATTGTCCTAAGTGGTTTAGTATGTTAAGTTGCTTAATATCCTCTATGACGTGATAGAAATTCAAAATCTAAATTGGTTTTTATGTAGATAATACGTTATTCATTGCTTATTTGTCTAGTAAAATAATAACATTTATAAATATCTAAAATGAAAGAGGTTGTAAATTAACTTCAGTGAAATACTCACTTCAGGGGCTGACTTTGGAGGTCTAGTATTAAGATTTAACTAGAAGTAAAATCCAACTCGTGAATTTTGGGCCAACAGACCCAGAAACTATTAATTTGGAGGACACAGCAGTTTTTTTGTCGGAGGTATATGAGTTCATTGCCTTTTAATTAACAACGTTTTGTCAACTTTACAGTCACGAGAAATATTTGTAGATATTTACTGTATTTTTTGAAGGGATGGGTTCAAAATTTATTATGCGATTTATCGTTTTATTATTCGAAAAGGAGTAGAATTAACATTCTATTTGTCCATTTCTCAGTGATCTACCGACCCACTTTCTCGTATGCTTACCGGTTCTGCGGCAGTCTCCTGGATTCCTAGCCCAGTAATCTCTCACTACTAGAATGGTGATGTAAAGTAGGATCACCTATCATTCATAAGTAATACTTCAAAACCGTATTTTAATTTTTCTTTCTAAATAACGCTTGAATATTTTTGAAAAAAAATTATATTTTTTTCTTCTTCTACAAAAAAATTTTTATCACATTTTCGTAGAATTAATATTCGTAAGAATCAGTATTTTTTCATCGATTTTATTGCGTTGGTAGTGAATAACTACATTTTTCTTGTTCTAAGAGCTATTGTTCGTGAATGATGATTTTCTTTTTAATACAAATTTTGAGTACACTGAAATATAATTTGGTACGCAAACACTTGTTTTATCTTTTCTTATTCGCACCCTATCTAACACAAAAAGTAGAGATTTTAAAAGAAACGTCGATTAATTCATAATCGCACAGAACTATCATATTCACGGAAATTTGTGTTTTTCAAATCCATACATGCGTTTGTAGGTACGTATGATATGTATGTGTATAAAAATTGAATATTCCAGTTAAAGAAATGAATGAATAAATAATAGACGGTAATATAAACATAAAATTAGAAAGAATAAAAATTAAAATACTTATCTGGAATCATTCCATGTGAATAGTAACTGTAAGTTCACTTGCGTGAACATTAACACAATTGTATCTTATTCACCTAATGTTCAGGGGACGACACGTTCGTTCATTATTTCTCCTAGACAGCTATTGTATTTAAATATTTTTATTGAATTTAGAATAAAAATTTAATATTTAGTTTAGATTTAAATGAAGGGCTCTGTTCTATTTTCGAACTTAGAAGAAACCCACAAATCTCAAAGAAGACATTCCTACCCTATTTTCCTAACCGATAAAGGGACAGTTGATATAAGCGTAAATTTATTTAAATCAGTACAAGGATTTTCCTTCTTCACAATAAACATTTTTACTCTCTTACAGATGAATTCGAGATAAGGCGCGTAGGAGGAGCAGCAATCATCAGAATAAAAATTGCGTCTTCGGAGGAAGAGAGCTAATATATTTCATTATATGGTTCTACTCGATATCAAATCGCCGAATAATATTCAGTGTAATTTCATTAAAGAGTACTGATGATTATCTCTTGCTTACAGGAACATAACTGATTAATATGCCTTGTTTAACCAAACGATCGATAAATTCCCTTAAACGAATAAGTTGATCATCAGCCAATGGACTTAAGATCGGCGAGGAAATGTCCTAACGAAATCCGTTAAAAGATATAAACTGCAGTTCACTTGAACTACAGATTTCCTGTTCCACTCTGACCTAAATTTAATACCAGCGATTGAGTTCCCTTGAATGAGATGCATATCGCCTATGCCTGAATGATCTCTCGTAGTGTTGATTTTGAGACTGAGATTTTGCATCGCATAGATAACTAAAGCGTAAGTAGCTGTTAAGAAGCAGTTGCTACTTAAAAATTATTGTCTATCATTAAAAATCAACAACTTCCTAAGCTATCGACAATGGGTGCCTTCTGTCGTGAAACTCTGAAGGTCACATGCGATTAAATTTGTGATAAGTTAAAAATTGAATTCTACCAGGTGTTTCTCTTTCACAAAAACTGCCTAAAATTGGGCCTTTGAAAAGAGATATTATTTTCTGAAATCTATTAATTATAAATTCTCATTTTGGAACAATTATTTTGGGATAATCTGATGTTACCATTTTCTTAAGGGAAATAAATCCATAAAAAAATGGAGAAAAAGTTAATTCCTATATCCAAGTCTTCAATTCCTATGTGAATAGAACTTTAATTAAAGTCCCTTCCAAATAGGTTTTATACCAAGTACGAAATACAGACTACAATTCACCTAAGGCTTCATGATAATGACACAAAAAACCCTCACTGAAACGAGGTGCTTCTTAGAATCGTAGCAATTACTAAAACGCTTGGTAAAAGTGGTCTGGCTTTTCAAGGTACGATCGACAAGTTTTTTGAGTATAATAGTGGTAACTTCTTAAAAATAGTTGAGTTTTTATCTGAATTTGATCCAATTATGGAAGAGCACATCTGTAGGGTGCTCAAAAAAGAAGAGACTAAATCTCACTAGCTCGGGAAAAATATACAAAACGATGTAATAAATCTGTTATATCAAAGTGTAAAATCTCATATTATTGATGAAATGAAAAAAAAAAACACAGATATTTTTCCATAATTTTAGATTGTACTCTTGACATAAGTAAAGTACAGCAAATGACTCTTGTCATCAGATATGTTTCAATCAATAAATTTGACGCTGAAGTTGAAATTAAAATTTGTGAATGCTTTTTAGGTTTCCTATCAGTCGAGAGATCCACAGGAAAACAAATGTCTGATATTTTAATTGGAGAACTTAGTGGTTTGGGTTTAAATTTGCAGGATATCAGAGGGCAGGGATACGACAACGGGTCCAATATGAGAGGCGTTAAAACAGGAGTACAATCTAGAGTTATTATAATTCATGAGCATTCTATGTTCCGTGTAGTGGCCACTTTCTCAATTTTGTTGTTAATAATATGGCAAAATCGTCCTTGGAAGCCGCTAATTTCTTCAACATGGTCAAAAAAATATATTTATTTTTTTAGCATTACTTTTCGATGGACAATACTTTTAAGACATGTTCAAGGTTTAACTTTGAAACCATTGAATGATACTAGATGAGAGAGTAGGCCTTAAAGCGTTTGAGATTCCATCTGGGACATGTGTAAGACGCCTTGTTAAGCATTTACGAAAACGAAAAAATTGATAATTTAATAAGAGACGACGAGGCCTCGGGTTTATTAAACTGTATTAAACAATTTAAGTTTTTGTGTTCATTAGTTGTCATAAAATACTAAATTTCATTAATCCAATAAACAAGTTGATGCAAAAAAAAGGATTTTGGTCTAGCCTTTGCACTTGATGTTTTACAAAATTGCAAAATATCTTTTAAGAATCTCCGATCGGATTCGTCCTTCGATGAAATCTTTATTGATGCAAAAGAGTTTGCTACCGAAATTGATGTGGACGCTAATTTTGGATCAACAATAAAGTTACATCGCGTTACAAGAAGATAAAGAAACTTTTCATACGAAGCACGAGATGAACCCATCAAAGATCCAAAAGAAAAATATAAAATAGATTGTTTTTATTTTACAATCGATAAGTACAGCATTCGATGCTGGATTTCAATATCTTAGTAATTATAGTAACTATTTTCAATTTTCATATACAATTTAAATACCACCTCCGAAGAAATGGTACTAAAACACTTTAAGAATTTAGAATGAATTTTAACTGATGGTGATTCTATTGACATAAATGGGGTAGAATTAGCAGAGGAAGTTTTAGCAGTATCTGCACTTAAGGGCGGCAATCTGTCTTTTTGTCCGGGGCGAGGTAACCGCTAGAGCGGGCCTGTAGCGACTGAAAATGTAGTGCCTGATCGGGATTTGAACCCGGGACCTCTGGATGAAAGGCCGAGATGCTACCTTTCGCGCCACGGAGGTCGGCTTTTTATTCTTTTTTTTTTTACATCTATCTACGCTCTTCTGTAGTGTACACAGGTAGTACATATCATGATGATTTTGTGACTCCTGCCTAATTGCAATGTACTGTAGAGCCATGAAGATAACAAGAACTATTTATATTTTATGATACTTTAAATGTCTACGTTAAAAAATGAGACATGAAATTTATTTAATAAAAAAAACTGCCACAACTGTATGTCGAAGAGGAAAAGGGGACCTAAATTTTCACTTTCATTTTCAATAAAAGTACATTCCCAGATGGTCCTCTCTTTTTTAATGAATCCCCTATCCCTAAAGATAAAAACTATATCTTGATTTTTATTGTCAGCCTTTAATTTCTTTTTATACTAATTTTTGCATTTTGATAAACGCTTTGTATAAGTCGTAAAACAATTTTTTGTGGGTAGAATACTTTTTTAAATAATGACTGGGAAGTTACGTATTTATTGGATGATTTTTTAGTATAACTAAAACATGTTGCTTGGAAGTAAGAAATACATTTAAGCATCGTACCCGAAAATCTTACAACAATTTTGGGGATTAAAATTTGATAATTTTTTTGAAAGATAAATTAGCTTTTATGAAACATGAAATTTTCAACAGATAACATAATCGGTATAGAGTACAAATAATATCAAGAAACTTTTCACGAGGAAAGAAAATAAACAATACTGCATTGTATGACATTGTCTGTAAGTTTTTAATGAAACTCCTTTTGTTGAGCGGCGCTTTTGTCTAGTCCGATAACCCCAGCTCTTCTTAGGTTTGCGGTTTCATTATTGTTACAATTTATTTCTCGTCGCTGATCGCCTGAAGCAAGGTAACACTGATGCGTGACTAAAGCCAGACTAGTCGTTTCCATACCTATGACTGATTCTTGAATAAATTAAGAAACTTACCGTCCACCATTATACTTATACGTCGTATCATAACAGCTGACGATGCCCTAAGCTAAATGGATCGGTAACCAAAAATATGTATAATACATTTTCATAAAACTTTACTAATGTTCTGTATGATATAAAATACATATTACTTCTTTGACTAAAAATTGATTCAATACCTTTATTACTGAGATTTAGAATTAAGATAAAATTTAAGCGGAAATAAGCTATCTAGAGTTGAAAAATAAAAAAATTAACTTTCTTTTTTTTATATCTATTTTAATCAACTTTTTCAAAATCAATAAACCGATTAAATTAGAATAAATTAAAAATTAACATGTTGTTTATGAAATCCAATGAATCGATTCGGCATTCATTTTTCAACAAAACACAACCGTTCACGCAGGTCTGTTATTTTGGGTGTCATTGATTTTTCCTGGACGTAGACTATGAAAAAACATCTATTAAAAAAAAAGACGTAAAAATAAATATTCTTCACCGAAATCGACCTATGTTATACCAATATTTTTTTAAGTCTTAAGAAATTTGGCTCTTTTTTTTTCTAGTATATATAATTCAAAATGAATGTTGAAACATTTAAAAAATTCAAAATGTTGAATGTTATTCAAAACCATCGAGTGTTAATTTTAGTGAAACGGAGCCTCGACTAATATTTGGAAAAAAAGATTGTAGTTAGTTAGCAGCTGGATCAATTTTCATTATGATCATTTTGCCAAGGGAAGGGAGAGTAGTAAATTCGATAGATAGAAAATCAGTAAAAAAACGTTTCTAACACTAATCAAGATTTAATTATTTCTTAAATGATATAGGGAAGGACGGTTTTTATCTCCATTACGAAATATTTTAAGTAAATGAATACTGCTAACCTTGATTAAAAAATCGGGCCTACATACAACTAAGGAACTTGAATCGATTAATAAGAGCAGAATGCATACGCTACAGTTCTATTAACAAGCATCCACATTTTTAGCTGAAGTGACACGAAACTATCTGTAATTTGTATCTGTATTTGTATCTTTCAAATACAAATGATGGTAATGATGATTGATGTATTGGCCCAGATAATACGTATATACCACTGCAACAAAATGAAAAGAAATAATACGAAACGCTACTTAACTGTGTGTTGACTTATGACAGGGAGAATATAGATATCTGTATCTGGGTCCTCCCGTCTTTTTCTGTTTACCCTTCGGAACTACCATCTGGGATTCATCTTTAAAAGTCCAAACGCTATTTTTTCTTCCTGAAAAATTTACATTTTCAAAAAGAATCAACAGAGCTGCGTAAATATGTATGTTATGAACCCTGATAATTAATATTAAATTGAATGACAACGTACAATATCATTCTCCAAATTTACTTTTATGCAATAACACTTTCACTGATATAAATTCGTAAGAATCACATGCTTTGATCGACTTAAAAACCAGATATGATACACATTATTTCATTAAAACTTATCGTTTAAATATTTTTTGATCGAATGATTTAAATTGCACAGTGTTAGTAAAGAGTTATACGATAATAAAATGATAAAAACTCTTAGAAATTTCCATGTGCAATTAAAAGAAGAATCTGAGTGAAGTAGAAAGTCGATCGTATAAATACAATATTGCTTTCCGACAGGAGTTCGTGTCCTACATCTAGGGCGTTGGCTTATCGATTGGACCAGGGTTATAGTGTTTTTTTTCTTTTTGTGTTGGCAGCAGCGGCTCAGCCTACTACGCCCGCCAACTCCTTCCGCCAACATTTTCTTTTAAAGAAATAACTTTCCTACATCTTATATATGAATAAAGCTTCACACATTACCGTTGAGTACATTGTCGTAGAAGTACGCTAACTTTATTCTTAATTTTTAGATTAAAAATAAATTTTTTATACTTGAAATTCTGGTCGATGATTTCTTCCGATAACAATAATTGTTATGACCTAATTTACATCTTTATAACTTGCTTCTTTTTTTTTTAATTGTAGCTAATGAGTGAAGGTCTAAAGAAATATATTTATATCTCTTTCACAAAAACTAAGTGATTTATTAAATTAAAATGTTGTATTTCTATTACAAATATTAAAATTATAAAGAACTATTTTAAATTCCTGGTCTTAAAAATTCAGTAATTTTAAAATTGTTGATGAGTTTTGAAATACTACTACTTCAAAAAATCTGAAGTGGACACCACATAATTTCCTTGTACGTCTATTAAATTACATATACATTTTTTTAAAAATGAAAAGTAAAATTTTAAAATTTACTTCACTAAAATTTTATTTCATTAATAACTTCTGAATTTTTTTCATATTTTCTTTTTTAATATTTATTATTTAATTATTATTTATTGTAAAACTTTTTATTAGAAGTTCGTAATTATTAATAAATCAATATATTTAGATTGAAAAAGAAAATGAAATCGGATATGAACCGATGTGTCTTCCTCTTGTAAGATCCAAATATTTCATTAATTAAACTTATTTAGCTATACCAATAAACTTATTTAGCAACTTTGGACCAATGAAAATAAGTACCACTAATGATATATCGTTGAAAAGCTCTCAGTGAGGGATTATTATTGCAGATAAAAAAATCTAATCCAAAGTTATTGGATTTTGGGCTTTGTGGACTCTTTGGTCAAGTCGATTGCAATCAAAAGGGGAGGTGCATAACTAGATGTTACAACAGTTCTAATCCAAAATTTCAACATTCTATGGATAATCGTTTTTTAGTTGTGCGAGATACATACGTACGTACAGACATCATGCCGAAAAAGATCAAAATGGATTCATGAGTGATCAAAATGGATATTTCCGTTGAAATCTGGAACCGAAATTTTTCGCGATTACAATACTTCCTTTTACTTCGTACAAGGAAGTAGAAATTGTCTATCCTTCTTTAACACCCATATGTATACATACATATATGAATCAAATAATTTCCAAGAGGACATTCTAAATCTTTATTTTTTTGTCTGCTTATTCATTTATTATCTTCATATATTTGTTTTACTGTTCTTCTGTTTTTTAAGTTTTAGGAGCATCGACTGCTATGGCCATTAGCCCGTTCCACAAAAAAAAATCTTTTCTTGCCCTAAAAAGAATATAAGCGACATAGTCAAGGACTAGTCTTGTCAAAAAGAGAAACTTAAAGATAGACTTATCAATGGTTATTGAAACCCCGAAAATATAACACAACAAAGGTGTAAAAGTCTTGTTATTTTAAAATCTTTCTAACCATTTCTTACGAAATTTTGTCAGAACTATCAAAAAACTCGTCACTTAATAAAAACTAAAACACACATTGAAAAAACTTTTAAATACAAGATGACAAGATGCCTTGCAGCTCGACATCACAAAGATCATTTATAATGAAACACATATCAAAACTATTACGTTAATTAGAAATAAAATTCTTCATGGAATCGTACGATCAATTTCTTCTTCAATTCTGTTGCCTTGGTTTCCCTCTAGGCTATCCTTTTTTTCTTCTTTTTTCCATGTTCCTAAAGGCTTCAGAAATGGAATCTTCAGATCCTCCGCCGTAAGCTGAGGCTCTCCTGCTGCCGATATCAGATGATAACGGCTCCTCTGGCGCGGTCACAAGTACACCACAGTCAAGGTTAGATGCATCACCTCTAGAATATGTAGAGCGGTCGAAGTTCTCGCCCTCTCGGCTAAAGGCTCCATTGTTGGTTGTTTAAAATCTTCTTTTTCTAATATCTTCACTTCTGATTTCGCGGATCTGTCGGCGGGGATTTTTTTTACCGGCATTTTTATTTTAGATGTAGTTGGCTCAATATTTTTCTCAGTTACTGTTTCTTTTGACTTAACTTGTGTACTAGTAGTACACTTCTGCTCTTGGCGGTCATTGG
>JAAAKQ030227250.1:0-11344 GCA_010016005.3 Zanna intricata | reverse complement strand
TTAAATTAAAGTATGATATATTTATGGTTTTTCATGATCAAAATGCAACCACTGCATTTTTGTATATTCCATTGACAAATGGAACAAAAATTTTTTTGTACATTAAGATGAACGAAGTCTTTGTTGTTCATTCTTATGATTACAAACTTTCTGTTACTTTTAGGAATAATTTTGGCATACAACATTAATAATTTTTTGACATTTCATGTTTCTTATATATTATCAAGAGTTAATAAAATATTAAACTAAATATATATATAAATATAATAATAATTTTATACCTTTTTTTTTCTTTTAAATGCTTTTATTAAATTACTGTTATTTCAAAATTTATAATTAATTATTGTTCAAGTCTCTTTTTTTTTAAATCTAAACTTAATTTCATTATACAGTTTTTCTTACCAGAGTATTTTTAATTTTTTTTATTATTACCTTTTTTTTTTTACAATTATCTTCGCACAGCTAGTAGTTAGTTATTGCGCTAACAACACTGTGTTTTCCAGTAAGAATCCATCATTTCCAGAACTTTCAATACTGATCTTTTCCAGCCTTCTACACCAATTGACAAAATTGTATCTAATGTAATGGCTCTCAGTTCTGTTAATGATATATGAGACAAACTGCAGTCTCAAATTGTTTTAATTAGATTCCAAATAAATTCAATTAGGTTAAAATCTGGATATTAAGGTGGAAATCAAAATCCAATAATAAATATTCCATGCAATAGTGATAGCAATTTAAACATTGATATTTCTCATAAAAACTTTTTCTGATAATTGAAATTTTTTCCTTAAGTAATGAAGAAAAAACAAAAAAATTCAGCTAAAAATAAATATACATAAAGCTCTAATTTTTAAAGTTCTTCATTAAGCAAAATCCTTTATCTAAAAGAACATTTGAATATTTAAATGCATTTTACAAATTACAGCATTTTAGCCAAATTACATTCCACTGCCAGGAAACTGCTGTATAATAATTATTATCGTAATTATAGTCTTAATTTTGTTTCATGTAAGCAGTGAAAAAAATTATTTGATTGATAAAACTTACCACAGTACGATTTCCATTTATAGCTGATACTGTACACTCAATATTAGGTAAAGTTGTTTGAACTAAACCAATACCTTTAAGAACAACTGAAACATTTATTTTAGCAACAGCTAAATCAATAACTTGTGGTACAATCTCAGTTATTTTGGTACAATCTGCAAACAATTGAAGAGACAAAATTAAACCCTTTGTTTGTTTATAAATAAAAATATAACTGGAATTTTATTTCAAATTCAAGTGATCTTGAAATTAGATTAATTTTAGTGCAACTCTGTAACTGATAAAAATAAGATCTTGTAGATCATCTCATTAACCTGCTTAGACTAACTTATTTTATATGCATATACTACTCCTGCTATGATTGCATTTCAAGATTTTTAGATCAAATATTTCTATTAAAAATATAGGATAATTTTTCAAAATTGAGTTGTTTTAAAATAAACATGATCACTATAATAATTTTCAGTTTAGTTCTTTTTTATATTACAGAGCAATTCTAATTTACTGTTTTCCTATAATTTTGTATATAGCATTGTTAATTATTTCTAACCTGAAATAAATTGTTTGTGGGCAAGGTTGCCATCCATGATGATTTCTAATCATATAATGATAAGCTTAATTTAACTGATTTGGATTAAAAAAAAAAAATAGATAAAAATAGTAGAACAAAAAATACATTCATCATAACAAAAGAAAAAGGGATTAATGTTGCGATCATATAAGGAAAATTTACACATCCTGAAATTTTCCCTCAGTTTCTTAGCTAACTAGTTTCCTTCACACAGTCACAGAGACACAAATAATACATAGAAGCCCTACATACATTGTGGAATCATTTTTTTAAAAATCCACCTTGTAAAACCAAAGATACACAGATAAAGAAATTAATTACAAAACAAAATTTTTAGTTATAACATTCAAAAGCTAGAACTCAATATATTTGAACTAGAAATTTATAAATCCTGAATGGATAAAAATTAATCTGCACACTAATTAACCAATTATTAGAGGACAACTCAAGTTGGGCGTGACTAACAACAGTAACCACCTACAACGTCACAGTTGAGATAGAAGTAGTACAATAGTTCTAGAAGCAAATTTCCATGCGTTTTGAAAATGTTAAAATAAAAATAAAAGAAAAAATGTAGAATAATAATAGTAATCAAAACTTACTGTTCCAGTGTTCACTTGTAGGCTTTAAACACTGCCCACAGTTATCAAAAAATGTACCAGGTGTATTAGAACATATTCTACATGAATTTTTACCCTCACAGACACCACATTTATCTATATGGATATTTTCCTTTTCAGGTGTGGTTACACACTGACCACATCTGTAATTATAAAAATTAATTTTAAAAATATTCAACCAAAATTTTCATACTAAGTTTTATTATTTTAACATGCAAATGGTCTTTCTTTATTTTAGGAAGAGAGTGTAGAAATCACCACCTGTAATCTACAATAACCTTTATTATTAAAATTAATTTAAATGGTTTTTATTTTTACAGATATAATAATTTTTAAAAGTGACTTTTAAAGCACAGGTTGTTTGTTACATGTTTTTAGAGTA
The DNA here is from genome assembly GCA_010016005.3 of Zanna intricata. Classification (NCBI taxonomy): domain Eukaryota; kingdom Metazoa; phylum Arthropoda; class Insecta; order Hemiptera; family Fulgoridae; genus Zanna; species Zanna intricata. The sequence goes on along the minus strand of JAAAKQ030227250.1, from coordinate 8,721 downwards.
AAATATGACTTTGATGTTAATTTGAAATCTAGTAAAGAGTACTGTTAAGGAGGGTTAAATCTACTTTATAATATACAACCTTTGAATAATAAAACATATCAGTAATAAAGAATTAACATTGATACTACTGGTGAAAAAAGCCTCTTTTGCTGAAATTAAACTGTTGTACATAGACTCATATGGTATATGTCCCCCCTGCCAGCCTTCATGGCAGAGTGGTAGCGTGTCTCAGCCTTTCATTCGGAGGTCCCAGGTTCAAATCTCGGTCAGGGAGGGCATTTTTCACACACGCTACAATTCATTCATTTCATCCTCTGAAGATATACTTAACTGTGGTTCCGAAGGTTTAAAAAAAAAAAGAAGGTATATGTCCTGTCCCAAACATATACCATGGTATGTTAAAAACAAATATATGAACAAAAATAACATCAGATTCAAAAATGTTAAAAGTCATTTTTTCTTAACAGCAAATAAAATCAGTTTTATTTAATTAAACTTTTCTTTATAGTACGTTATAGTAATTTTCTTTATAGTACGTTACTTTTGCCAACAAAGAATTCTTGATGCACAATTCTAACACTTCAAAAAAATTTACAGTCTTAATAAGAATTGAATAAGAGATCATCAGTAGTACTACTCTATTAACCAATATGGCAGTCTTCACAATTTTTTATAATTTTATAGAATCACAATCAATACAAACCAATCAATAAAATTGTAGTATTTACACAGTTTTTTTTTGCTTCACTTACAGCAAAAATGTAGTTAATCACAATCAATACAAACCAATCAATAAAATTGTAGTATTTGCACAGTTTTTTTTTTGCTTCACTTACAGCAAAAATGTAGTTAATCACAATCAATACAAACCAATCAATAAAATTGTAGTATTTGCACAGTTTTGTTTGCTTCCCTTACAGCAAACATGTAGTTGTATATGAATATTATTTATACAATTATATGACAAGCAGAAAAACTATGAAATAAAAATTTCCAAAGATGGTTCATAAAAACAAACAGTAAAATTTAATCAAAATTTTTACGGGAAATAGAAAACAAAGTGTTGCCTATTTTCATTAGCCATTTGTCTTAAATACAGAATTGTAACTTTTAGATGTATAATACTTATCAAGGTGCAGTATGTGAGCTTAACTACACTTTACAGAGTACTGGCAACAAAAACAATACTTACTCAAAGTGGCCTTTATTACTTACTTCCAAGTGGCTTTTATTTTTGTTATAGTTGCTGCTAACTATTTCTTCTATAATTTTTTCTATTCAAATAGTTATTTTATTCTGATTTAAACTGTTAGTAAATCATATCAACAATTTAAAAAAAAAAAATTTTTTTTAATTTAAAAGAAATTTAAATTTAAAATTTATGAGAATATTTATATTTTTATATCTCATCTTTGAGAACATAAAAAATACAGATGAAAAAATCAGACCATATAAAATTAATAGGTACAAAGTTACTCTTTAAATGTAGATAAAACTTGAAATCTTTTGCAAAGCTTATAATTACAAAATTCTGAAAAGTATGAAAAATTGCAACACTTCAAGAAGAATTACCAATTTAGACTACAATCTGTTACAGTTGAACCATCAGAATGGTGTAAATTTTATAATTCAATAAACTATGTGTCTTTCTGTTTAGTCAGAATTACTGTAATTTGTACATTGTTGCTTGTATGTTATCATAAACTCATCAATTGTATTATTTCTCTCTTAGAACCTCAGGGTTAGATTAGGGATAACAGTATTGACCCACATTGTTATTTGTTCATTTTTTTCAGTACTATGTTACTTTCTACTTTCATCCAAGAACTTAATTCTACAGTGAACCATATTATAAAATGTGCAAGTAAAAGTTTTCAATGTAAATAAATAAAAAAATAGTAAAAGAATTTACAAAATATATTGAAAAAAATATTTTATTTTTTAATATTTTAAAATGATAATACTGTTGAAACAATTTTCGCGTTTCAAAATATATTTTTTTTAAATAATGAGTATTTGATAAATGAATTCATGAGGCTCTATGATGAAGCCAAAGAGGCACTTGCCAATCTTTTTATTATGAATCGATTGATCAAAAAAATTTCATCTGAATACTATACTTACTAATTCAGAAGTAAGTAATAACTTGAATTTATTGATGCAGAATTATTAAATCATCATTCACACTACCATTTATAAACACATTTTTACAAAGGTAATAGTAGTGTCATTATGTTTATTTACTTCACTATTGATACAACCTTAAAATAACAAATCAGAATTCAGCCTATTATTTCTTTTTTAGAATGAAGAGGTAAAAATAATCAACTTGATTTGCAAGTAGATGATGATTTCGTACTACCAGAACACCTCAGGGAAGTAGCATTTAGAATGTCTCCAAATTGGCATATTATCTTAAGTATGATAAGTATTAAGTAAGATAATATGCCACAATGCTAAGCCACATTTAATACACTGTTTACCATTCAGTATAGGGCAAGTCTTCCTGTTTACTATTTGGATTCGATAATAGCCAATGACCAAAGCAGTCAAAGTCTCTTCAAAAAAGGAATGAGAGAAAGCTTTAAAGTGTATAAATGCATTTACCGAAGCCACAATTAATAAAAAAATTCTTGCTGAACAATGAAATTAAAATAAAACTGAATGCATTTTTTTTAAAATTTATTTTAAATAATAAACTATGATACATATGTATTTTATAGAGGAAAGTGAGATGGATTGCATGCTGACAGCCTTAAATAATAGGGCTAATGACCCTATTAATGATGCCACTTCAAAACAAAAATTCTGTAATGACCAAAAATAATCAAATTTACTTACATATTTAAATAATTTCCCTTAGTAATGTCACATACGGCATTTCCTTCAAGATTTTTTATATCAATTTTCTCGTATGTTTTAATGCTTTTATTAACTATGTTCTTTAAATTCAATGAAATTTTTTTTTTTTCATTTGATATGATGTTAATTATATTATGAGAATTTTTTAAACATTTATTAGAATTTTTATTTTCCAGTAATGTTTTATTATTAACATTTAATTCTTTTTTATTAATTTTTATAGTCGCTGAATCTGTCAATTCTGTAACGCTTGTTACTGTACTGCAACAATTGTAGTAACCAACATGAAATCTATGAGGCAGTGTTTTGTTATTACAAACTACAGTTCCAAATTCCTGAAAACAGTAATAGCAATAACATATTTCATTAATATTATTATCAAAATTAAAGGGTAATTATCAATTTAAAAATGTTATAGTATTTTTAATGAGTTCATACAATACAAAAATGATTAAGCATATAAAAACAAATATTAAAAATAAATAAATATCTCACATCATATAAATATAAAGTAAGGAATATTATTTACCTTAAAACAGTAAACAAACATCACAATCCAGTATTGAACTTCCATTGCGTATTTAATCACCAGCTACTTAGCTTATTTAACTCTCCCCTAAAAAAAAATTATAATTAAAAAAAATAAAAAATTATGAATACATATTATTTTAAATGTATGTATTACTTAAAATTAATGTCTCTCCCCCCCCCACCTTACACCTTCTGTGTGTATATATATATATATGTGTGTGTATTTGTGTGTGTGTGTGTGTGTGTGTGTGTGTGTGTGCGCGCATGAGTACATACACAAAATTAAATAATTATTATTTAAACAAATCTATTAATTTTTGACAAACTGAATACAATTTGTTAAAACTAACATCATAATGATCATTTATAATTTTTGTTTTAGCAAAAATGCTAAAACAAATTCATAAAAAGATTTGTAAATAGGGTACTATCAAAAATCATTTAGGAATGAAATAAAAATATAAAACTAAATTCAAATTTTGACTGATAAAGACTTAATCATTAAATACAAAAGGGTTAAAAAATGTAAATTAAATATTAAAAAAATTTCATAAACAAAAGAATTAATAAATAAATATAAATAATAAATAAATAATCAGCACTCACAAAACATTACGAATAGAATTCTCACCCCGATTGTAAAATAAAAATTAAATCATCATCAGAATAAAAAAAAGAGATAATGTATTTTGGCTGATAACATCAGTTGTTGTATAGTTCTCTGAAATATCTAATACTTAATTAACACTTTTAAAATTAAATAAATTTTAGGAAATAATCGATTCTCCATCTATAGTTAATAACACTAAAGTAACTGAAATCTAAAAATCTAGTCTAGTAATGTAGATTCTATATTCAAAACTAGTTAAAATTTTCATGTTGAGTGGTAGTGCACCAAACTGTAATAAAAAAAAAGAAAACGTGTTCTGATTTTGAATCCTGATCAGGTGCATTTATCCCAAATTACAAATATTCCATACTATATCCACTAATTCTCAATCTTAAATACTAACTTAAGCAATCTACAAGAAAATTAAAACTGGTTATAGGGGTGCTAAAGATTTCATTGGTAATTAATGTACAGTTAATGCTGTATTTAACAATATATTTTTACCTATGTAATAATTACTTATTTAATAAAATAACAGATAAAATTATTTAAATATCCAATCGCTCTTTAGATGTAAATTATAAAATTAAAAGATAAAAGTAACATACCAGATTTTGCTTAGAGATGGATTCAGAATCCAGCCAGATGAATGAGAAACCAGCAAGTTGAGTGTACCAGTTAGTCATGCAAATTAAATATATTTTGTACAGAAGTAAAATGTCTATATCAGTAGACTAATATTACTATATTTTTAATCATAGTCATTAAAAATTATTATTAAAATAACATTACTTTAGCCACAAGGTTTCACAAATATAAGTAAGTGTTATTAATAATAAAAACTTACAACTATGTTAAATTCTGATCTTGCATAGACTAAAGTATAGTAGTAGTAGTAGTAGTAGTAGTAATAGTAGTAGTAGTAGTATATATTAACCACTACCACAACAATCATCTAAAGAAAGAAAAATTACAGAAAACATAATATTCTTTTTTTTATTTTTTATAATAGGCCTATATATTTAAAAAAAAGAAGAATATGTAATTAAAAACATACAGACTTTGATAGTCAGTTTGTTTTTAGATAAATTGTTACAAAAAAATAAAAAATAATAATAATAATTGAACACTTTACAAGACTAGTGAACAAATTAATTCACTGAATTCTCATCTTATATGCAAATTTCATGAACAATAATAAACAAAATCAGCAACTGGTGATGGGTATTGATTATTATTACTGTTTGGACATGCCATCTTAGTGACAGTTGCTAGGATATTATGTGCACACAAAATATTCTATGCAATTATTATTAATAATGTACACGTAAAAGGACGATCCCTCATTAAAAAGCTGATTACTAATAAACATATTTTTATAACATTTCAAAAAATGTATAACAAATCATAAGTTACATTTTAAAGGAAAATCTCTTAAAGAGTACAGAAAACACTTTCTTTTTTTTACCCATTCTCTCAAGGCTGGACCCGCATTTTTGCATTACTTAGCTGGGCCTAGGTCTCAATATGCCTGGCCTCTAGTTAAGGAATCCCCGGGACTATGGTCTTTTATTAACCATTCTGTCTCTTCCCTGAAGTCCTCATTCACTCAGGATGGGATGCCAGAGCAGTCCATCCACCCCTCCTGAGTGGGGCTGTCCACCCAGGCTCTTTTCTTTTACTTCCTGTGCATCAGTGAGCTTGGCACTTTTGTAATCAAAAAAATTGAGACAGTCATGTGAAACCACATCGTAAAGCACCCACACCTTCACACCAAATCTATGGTGTTTTTTAGGTAAATATTGCATGGGAGTTCTGCAATTTAGTTTGTATTATACTTTTATTAATAGAAAGGAATTTTTCTGGTATGTAATAGTGTTTTGATACACAATTCAAATGATCTATGACAGGTTGAACTCTAGCACAGGGGTCATTGTTTTGTTCCTTCAGCTTCAGAAGGTTGGTTGTATCAGCTGAATGGAAATATCGTAATATATCTTGAAAACGATTTCAACTAAACATTTTACTGTACAATGCATAATACTTACTATCAATTGACCACCAGTAACTGGCTATAGTTGGATTTTTATTCAAATCCATGTTCATCAGCACACAAATAAAAGCCTGACTCTCAGAAACTGTGACACATTTCTACATTCGCTGGCCATCATTCAGCCCTAATTTACATTGAAAACTAATTTTAAATGCTATTTGTTCAGCATATTTGTTTGTATACTTCATAAACATTTCATGTAATGAGCTAATGAAAAAAAAACTTAAAATAATGTAAGGTAGCTGAGTTGCTCATCAGCAGTGCTTTACACCAGGTAATTCAACAAATTAAAAGGTATGTAAATGTCCAGGGTCATTACTTTTGTTCACTTTGCCCAACCATCTTCATTTTACTCACTTGAGGAATCGGTACTAATAGTAGACAGAGGCCCACAAGATCAACCCGCTACATTGAACATTCCAACCCCCATTGTGACATTCCGGTCGCCACACCACCCTTCCATTCCTAGCCCTGATGGGCTTTACTGGGGTCATCTTATTGACCCTTGAACTGATTTCATATTACAGTCATCAGCCTGGCCTCATTTGGGATGCCACCAATGCAAATGCCTCGGTAGAAATTTAAATCTGTTATTTTAACTCAGCCTTTGCCTTTGCCTTCACTGTAGGCTTCTTTTGGACATCTGCTCTCTTCTTATCCTACTCGTAGCCCTCTGAACCAACTTCATGGAAGACTGAACCCCACACCTAGTTCCCTACTTTATACAAGCTACTTGTGACTGTAAATAGTCTCATTGTTATCCTTAATTTATTTATAACAGACCAATTAAGAAATGTTGCTCGCAACAACAGATAATTTAGATCTAGTTCTTTTATAGGTCGGAATCGACCAACTTATTCAACTTTATACAATCAATCAAATCAAACCCATCAATTTATTTGATGGGTGACATTTACTTGATCACATATGCCCTCGTCAAGACGGACCTTCACCTCACGGTTGCATGGGAACCATGCGCTCGGCAGTGCAGTCACCATCCAGCCGACAGCAAAACTTTCGTTCACAAACATTTTGTTAGATTAATCTAATCGTGGCTCAATGCCAAAACCCGTACCTCCGGCCAGTTAAACTGTTCCGGCGGTCCCTAGCCATCCGGGGTTCTAGTCCATAACCCTTCAGCCGATCTGCACAGAGCGAGAAATCGGACTAAGCCAGCCATAATTGTCCATTCACTGCAAGTCTTCCAATTTACTCGCAGATCTAGAAAGTAGTTTACTCTCTCAAGTTCGCTAACAATTCTGGTATGTTCAGCCTCGTACCGGGGACAAACATGAAAGGACATGGTCCACAGTAGTCATCGATTCTACAGTACTTACATAGTCCCGAGTCAACCAAACCAAACTAACCAAGTTATGCCTAAAGATACCATGTCCCGACAGAAATTGTGTCGTGTACCAATTGGGGGAAACCCACTTAAACATCGAACATTGTGGAAGATACCTTGCGTATCCCTCCCGATGATCTACTGTAGAAGAATCGTTCCACCTAACTTGCCAATTGTCAAAACATTGGTCTTCTATCTCTCGTATACGCAGTGGGGTAAGAAGGCCTTCCTTCTTTGAGGTATACCGCATGCTAGGATGCGTATGTACGCATATGCTAGGTATTTCGTAGCCGGGGTGTCAAAGGGTTTAGTGCCGGCGATCATAGAGACTGTCTTTCGCGAGACAATTCTCCGAATTTGACTCGCGAGACATATTCTCCGACATCGCTATATCGAACATCTCAACCTCCGGAGGGGAAGACACACACCTTGTGACGTTCCACACCACCCCCTCCCGTTTCTTGTCCTTAAGGGCTTTACCGGGCTACATCGAACGGTTGGAATATGGCTCTCATAATCTGTTTCAAAGATTTCATGATCACTATATGACAGTAAATCAAAATTTACGTTTTGTTGTAAAAGCCTTGGAAAAAGCGTGGCCTGTTTATCTGGATCATAATCGGAATCATCATTAGTATTATCAATAAAAGATGAACTTTCATCCTGTAAAAAAAGTCTTCACTAAAAAACTGTCTTCCTCACTCATTCTCGTAAAAGTATTTTTTACTAAAAGGGAAATATGCCAGTTTCATTTTTTATGAACTAAACGAAACAAAAAAAAAGCTATAAACTATTTGAAACGGAAATTGAAGACACATAAACAAAACCGCAAACAGGAGCGAACTTTGGTTATAAACATAGAATAGCTGACAGCATTACAAAGAAAAGCAATCAAATAGGCAAGACCAATATACGTTCTCACAGCCAATTAAATTCAAACAAATTGATCCATCGAATATGCAAAATTTTAACGTATATCGGAAGATAGTTTTTTTTTTATCATTCCGATATCTAATAAGTATACCATCTATTTTACACAAAATAACCTAAATTTTGTAAACGTCTGAAAAATCGGTCGTTGGGTAGGATTTTATGCAGACACCCAAACGTCCATATATACGGGCGTTCGAGATTCAAAAGGTTAATGCTTGAAATTATAGAAGACCCTATAGTTTTAGGAAAACTAAACTTTTAGGAAAACTTTAGTTATATTAAACAAATTTTTGTTTAAATTTTTTAATACAAGTATAAATCCTTTGTGTTTTTGTAATCTTTGTCTTGTATTTTTTTATCAACAGCCTTCTTTCTTTATCTGTTTAG
>JAAAKQ030227239.1:0-11344 GCA_010016005.3 Zanna intricata | reverse complement strand
TCTCAATTCTTCTGTACAGAATCCTACTTAAGATTTTTGACACATGAGTAGTTAAGCTAATTGTTCTGTATTCTTCATATTTATTTGATACTGCTTTCCTTGGAATAATGAAAATAACCCACTTTTTGAAATCTGACGAAACTTCTCCTTTTTCATAAATATTACACTAGTTTGTATAATCTATCTATCGCTTCTTTACCTTCACTGCGCAATAATTCTGCTGGTATCCTGTCTATCCCACACTTTGTGCCATTCAGATTTTTTAACGCTCCATTAAATTCAGATCTGAGTATTGTATCTCCCTTTTTATCCTCTTCGACTTTCTCTTCTTCCTCGATAACACTAGTCTTTAATTCATTTCCTCCATATAACTCTTCAATATATTCCACCCCTTATCGACCTTTTCTTTCGTATTATAAATCGGTGATCCATCTTTATTTAACACATTTTAATGTACCACAAAATTCTCCTTTACTTTCCTGTGTGCTCCGTCTATTTTACCAATGATCATTTCTCTTTCTACTTCTGAACACTTTTCTTTCGCTAATTTGCACTTCCTGTTTATGGTATTTCTTAACTGTCGATAGTTCCATTTACCTTCTTCATCACTAGCATTCTTATACTTTCTACATTCATCCATCAGCTGAATGTTATTTATATTAATCTAATATTACAGTTACTTATAGTTATTCTAGTGACAGAATGTTTGTAAAATAATGAACACAGTAAGTGAAAATGTTAACTTTTAACTTCTATTTTAATGTTTGCCATTGCTTTTTGAAATCAATGACATGAGAAAGGAATAAAGTAGTTTTTTTAACCACAATTCGAATCAGATTTATATTACACTAAACCCTATTCGGTACAATTTAAATAGCAGTTCTTATGTTTAACACTTTCAATTTTTTTTTTTATATATCTATTTAGTTATGGAATAATAAAAGACGAAATTCTTTAAGACTTTAAAATGATTAAACGACTGTCTTCAAAATAATTTAATGTTTTCTTACAAAAGTTTTTCAAAGTTAGTAATCGCTCTGTCAGATTCAAGACTTCTTTGGCGGCTTTTGGAACACAAATTTTTGTAAATTTGATAACTAGCTGTTTAATATTAAATATTTCCAAAATTTAACTAACGACTAAAAATCTTAGACAAGATTGAATGAACGTAGGTCTTATGTGTAACTAGATTTTACCATCATATCTGATAAACAATAGAGGATTAAGTAGCAAATAGATATTGCACGACGATTGAGAACTGTTTTCTTTCTACTGCACTTGCCAACCTTCAGTGAACAGTAGTTTATGTGTTAATTACTAATATAATAGACAAATTTACAGGGAAAGACCAAACGATGACTACAAAAGAATTTAAATGTATTTTTAATCAATATATTTTCCACTGTCAGAATGAGTTTTATGTGGGATTAATGGAGCATAAACTTATTATTACATGGACTGTAGTTATAGTTACAAATATTTATTACAATATTTTACCGGCGACGGTGTAGTTGTAGAGTATTACAAATCAACGCCTAACAATTACGAGGTTGTTACGTTGTATTTTACGAGTGTGTGAAAATCCAGCAGAATTACTTGTATTACAAATTACGTAATGTTGGTCAGCCTGTTTTGCGTAACTTCCGTTTAAAGCTTCTTCACGAATAGACAAGATATCGCCATTTTGTCGTGGCTGTTGAGGTTGCGTGTTCTACGTTTAGTTAGTGTACACATATCTTCTTATGAACGTTCTAGAATTGAATTTTTGTTAATTTAGTTTTAAAAGTTTTTACTGTTGTTTAATAATAAGTATTGGCTTTAATTTCTATTTTGTTCCTATTAGATTTATCAGAATTTTGGAATCATTTGTTCATCGACCAACAATTTTGTCAATACGCCTTAAATAGATAGAGAACGCTTTATACTTCCTGTTGGTGAGTCTTATTAATATATTTCCTTGTATATCAATAATTTTTATTTTGTATTACGTTGCTTATAGTTATTCTTGAAGGAAGGATATATATTTGTAAAATAATCGTCGCTTTGTCATTTTTTTTATAATTTTAAATTTGTATTTTTAGGTTTGTCATTGAAGAGAAGGGAATAAAGCAGTTTTTTTTTTTAACCATAATTCGAATGAGATTTATATTACACAGAACATTGTTCTCGTTTCATAACTCTATTCGGTACAATTAAAATTAGGAATAGTTAGTGGTCGGGTTTTATGTTGTAATATGCCCTTATGTAAAATAAATTTTAAAAAAATTAGTTACATCATTTATACTTTTCATAATATTTATTTTATAAAAAATTTAATACAAAGAATGGATTTGGAAAATTATTTTTTTACCATAAAATATTGACTGCATTGGCTTCTTAGTCTGTGTGAGTGTACAAAACTTGTAAGAAGCAAAGTGTATTTTTATGAGAAATTAACTTCAATTTTTGTTTTCTATTAAAAACTATTGAGTTCTCGTGAGTAAGTAATAAACGTTCTGTGCAATTTTACATTAGTTAAGATATAATGTAATTTGTAGCATATTAGATTGTTTTTAGTATCATGTAAAGTTAGACAAATTTCTAGGTGGCTTATAGTGAAGTTAATTAAAAAGGTTATTGTTAAAATTAGGCAGTACAAAGATATAATTAGTTGGTTAACTGGATGGTAAAAGTTTGTTAATAGATGTCAAATTGAAAGATTTTAGTTAAATGGGATTATTTTTTTAAACAAATTCAAAACATTTAAATAATATAAGAATCGTAAAATTGATTGCCCATAAATAAAATAAGTATTTTTTTTTTCTTATTAATAAAACAAATTTTGGCAAAATTGTGATATATGTTAACTAAAAACAAATTAAATTTATTACAAAAAAGATATTTACAATAAATAAGATTTTTGTAACTTAATCCTAATGTTGTAATTGTCATGTATTAATAAAAAGACCAGTAAAGTTCTTCAATCAATGTTTGATTGTTTAATTATAATAAATTTGATTATTAAATTAAAAATTAGTATATATGTGCTCATATCAATTAGTCTTATCAATAATTTAAAAAAAATGTTGAATTGAATATATATTGATGATTAACTATAAAAACCTTTCCTGTTAGATTAATTTCATGAAATGGGGATTGCAGTGTTACAACGTTACTGTATTAATGAGTGGTACATGCTTGCTATATTATGTTTGATAATAAAATTACTTCGGAGTTTTATTCTCATGAGATGATTTCTAGAAAAATTTCCGTCTAAAAATATGTAATAAATGCAAGTTTAATAAATAACATTTTAGTATGGAATTTAATTTAGAGACCTTTTTCCCTATGATAAAAAGTAGCTTGTTCTGGGATTTTGAGGCTGATCCCAAGAATCCCTCTCCATGTGAAAGACAGAAGATTAGAGCATAGCAATTATTCAGCTGAGTTGAGGATTTTTAAATAGATAACATAATATGAAAATAATTATTTCAGTTTATGTTAAGAGGTTAAATAAGAATTGAGTTGGCTAGAAATTTTACCAAAGGGTGTCTTCAGTAATATTATTGTACAGTTTGATATGGTTTGGCTTCATCTGACAAAATTATGAATAAATTGAGTTAAGTAGAATTTTGTGTTTACTATTAAAGGAAAAGATTAAATCATGTAAGATGAGTAAGATTAAATCATGTAAGTTTGGTGAAGTAGTTTTTGTTTTTTTCTAATGTAAACAAAGTATCAGCATGGATTATTAATTTTACAAGTTTAAAAAACTATTGGGGAATTAACTCTAAACATTTTATGAAACTATTTTAAGATATTACTTACAGTTCCACCTTGCATATAGTTAATTTTGGTATTTTGAAAATGACAAAGCATTGACAAGTTGCTTATTAATTTGCCATATAAGATTCTCTAATGTTCAGGATAACAAAAGGAAAAATCCAATTAAACTTCATCATCCAAATATAAACATGTTGCTGCTTAAATCATGTTTGGTAGCTGGATTTATATTTGTACATTTAAAAAATAATGTAGCTTTGTGTATGTTATTTTTTTAGAAATCCAAATTTTTAGGTTGATAATGGCCACTTTCATATACAGATACAACTAATAAGTTATAGTTTAGAAAGCAACCTTTATTCTTATTTATTTATTGCATATTAGACATCAGTACATAATCCATAGTATTTTTTTTTGTTGTTGAAAATTATGTAGTTTTGGAGAGAGAAATATTGTTTCAAGTGTGGGCAAATCTACATTTATTGTCATATTCACAAAATGATTTTTAATTAAAAAATATATTTTTAAAAAAGTTCAAAAACGTGGAAAATTTATTTTTAGCTCTTAGCAATTTTTGATTGATTAATATTGTAAGGTATAGATATTTAGTCCACATTCCTTTTTTTTTTTCCAGAAAAAAAATAGTTTTTGTTATTCACTATTGTAAATTAAACATAAAATAAAAATTAAGTTTTCAGAGTTTAAGAAATAAGAGTTTAGATTTGGGGCATAGGATTAAAGCAGCTGTTTCTTCCATTGCTCCAGAAATGCTGGTTAGTGTATGGGATGAACTTTTGTAACTATTGGGTATGGTGCCATGTAACTAAAGATGCTCTTACATATATCACTATTAGGGAAAAACTGTAAGAGTTACTCTTTATTTTATTTGCGATTTGTTACTGTAAGTCTGGTCAGAAATATTAGAGTTTAAACCTGGCTACTCTATTAATAAATTTATGTGGTGTAAAGGTATGTGAGAAAGGTGTATGAATGTTGTCTCTTATATTGGCATACATAAAAATCGATAGGGCCAATACCCCTCCCAAAAATTGCCATTACGTGGCAACGTAATTTTGACCTAAATCAATATAATAAATAAATATATTGGCATACAGTGATGTATGATGAATTGCTGTTAGTTGATTGATTTATTAATGGTAAAAGTCTCTTTGTTAACTGCAGTGTATATTTAAATATTAGCAAGTAATGTTTAATTTTTATTTTTCAGACATGGCAGAGGACTTCGATGTTGAAGCAATGCTGGAGGCACCATATAAGAAGGGGGTAAGAATAAGTTGTTTATGTTTGTAACTTACAGGAGAACTTGTGTATCTATAATGAAGTAGCACTAAGTAATGTATGTTAGTTTTTAATGTCCCATCAAAATAGTATGGTTGCATTATTCATTAGGTTCTGGGAGGTTACATTAATTTTTTTTTTCTTTTTTTTTAATGTTAGGTATAGTTTCTATCATAACAATTTAACTGATTTTATTCACTATTCTTAAAATATAATTGATTTCTATTTAGATGCTGATAATTATCGTATGTTGGCGACTATTACACAGTAGTGTATTGGCCTGCATAATTGACTCAGTTAAGGAAATGGGAGCGGTAATCAATGCCCCCAAAACTAAATTTATTAACTTTAAATAAAACTCTTGCTCTTGTAAAGGTGAAGTGAAATTGTTGAAACAATGACAAATCAATTTCCACTATTAGAGAGTATGAACAAACACTTCTTACTGGTTATTGTAGCTTCTATCCATGTTGCAAGCCTGCTGAATGTTGTAGAATTTATTTTCCTACTTAGTATTATTTATTTTCTTACTTACTACTAGCTGTAAGAATAGCTCTTCCTGTGATCTCCAGAAGTGAGTCAAAAGTCAATTACTCTGCAATGTGCTGTTCATCATTCTATTAGCAAATCTGAAATTTCAACTAAATTGTGATGTAATTTAAATTAAATTTAAACACCTAAAATTACTACTGATGTGTAAAAAAAAAACACTAAGTTTAATGTTCTTAAATAAAGTATAAATTCTTTCAGTTAAAATAATTTTGAAATATCTACTTTGTATCTTCGCTGGGTACTTGAAAACTCGTGTATTAGGTTACTTAAAGTTCCTAAGGCCTACAGAATCCTATAATCTGAAATCTTGTCTTTTTATTCTTATCTGCATTTTATTTATTTGGCCTTATGTAACAATTATAGCCATTGTTTTCTTTCTGTCAACCCTCTTAACGTAAAATATAAATTTCTGAAAAACATCACATTTGTTAAATGTTTTAATAGTTGTTCAAAATTTGTTGAAGATTAGATTATGATTTAGTTGATAATTAAAATAGGGGAAAACTGTTTTTGATCAATAGGAGATCATGCCTCACTGCAAATTTTTGATATTTTATATAGCTTAAGTTTAAATCAAGGGCAAGACAATCAGCTTTTGAGATTTATTATAAATAAGTTGAACACGTGATAGTGTGAGCTGTAAATGATGTCTGAAAAGACATACAATTGTATAAGATAAGTACATCTTTATCGTGTTAATCTCTTAACATATTTATTTAAATGTTATATTGGTTTCTTAGGCAATCTACACTTCATCAATATAGATTTGGTTACTTTACTAGTGCTTCTTTCCAGTATTGCTAATAAAGCAAAAAGAAAGTACAAAATTAGAATCTTGTAAATCTATTAAGGCTGGCTTGCTTAAAAGTTTCTCTTCTATTATTGATTATAAGGCTGTTTTGTTATAATAAAGTTTTGATATAATAATACATGAGATGAAATATAATAAACCTAGGCAATATTTTTAAATACTCTAATGATGAGATAATTAAATTGTATTCATGTTTGTTTTAAGGTAATTTATTTTGTAGAACATTTTTTAAGCTTGCTAGTAATGTTACATAAAACCTTAGTAAGGTTTACATAAATGTTTAAAATAAATTCATTAGTTTATTGTCAACCAGAAGAATTTATTTTTAAATTGTACTTATCACATATTTTGATCTGTCACAGATTGCACCAGATTTGCTTTTAATGTACTTGTATGTGCAATTTGTATCACAATTTGTTTTTGTGATTATTATGTGTTAGTGTGAATTTCTTTTGTATATGTGTGTCGGTGTGTGAAAGAAAAATTGAATGGGGGTGTGATTTTGTGGTGGCTTTTGTTTTGCATTTTATTTTACTTGGCTTTCAACTGATGAGTATCCCATTTTCTCTATCTTGTAGACACTAGCATGTCCCACATCTTGTTACAACTTGCTCGACGTTCATCATGTCATATGTGAAACCTGCTTGGACAGAGGTAGTGTAATAGTAATATTCAATATAGTATTACAATACATTTATGACAGTTAATGGAATATTTTAAAAAATTAATTTTATTTTATAATATGTTTTTTATCTGGCTTGCAAAGTTATACAGTTCACTAGTAAAGTATAGGTGGTGGTAATTTATTTTTATATCTCTAAAAAAAAATTAACTCTTACAATGTTTGTTTACTATATAAACTAGAAGTTACTGTGACATTGATGAAGCTACTAGTATTAAATGTATATGTTCAATATTATGAACTTACCTAAAGTTTATTTTAAGTTTTTGAAATATTTATGTTCATAATTCAGCTTGACAATTGGCTCTGAATTGTGCTCATTTAGAAGCACTTCAAAAACAGCAAGGTGCGAGATTATAAGACAGCCACTTACATTATTAACATTAGGAATTTAACTTATCATTAGCATGATATAGTGACTATTCATTCAACTGATATTTGCCTTGTCATTTCTGATTATTTCAATCTGGGGGTTTCGATCCTTGGGTTTAGATGAGCATTGAGTCGAGAAGGGTTCATTATCCAATAATTGGTACTATCTTATAATGATTGCTAATATTTGTATAAGCAAATTTTACCTTGGGACTAAAAGTTTTATTGGAAACTTTCAAAAAATTGGTTCATACATTTACAAGAATGTATAAAAAAAGCTTGTTTTTTTAATAATTGAATGCAGATATTTTCCAACATTTTTTTTCTTTTTATGAATGCATAGTATGGAAAATACACTTGTTAATTTCAATTTGTAGTATACAGTAATTATTTTTATTATTAACAAATTGAGTTAATAAATAAAAATTAAGTTATTAAGAAAGATTTCTTTCTTGTAATTATTTTGGCTCTTGTAGTGATTTTTATAATGTTTTGTAATGTTTTTTTTATAATGAAAATTCATAGTATCTTAATAAAATTAAGTAATTTTTTACTATTAAATTACAAATACTTTGGAAAATAATGTTAATTAACACTCATAAAGAACAGTATGGCAAACATCATGTTACAATATTGTGATTGTGTATTTGTTGTTTCAAGTTACTTTTTTCGTCAGCAAAATATTGTTGATTTATTAGTTTAACCTTTTACATCCCTTACAACCTGATTGTTTCACAAGTTTTGAGTGTTCTATAAAGATAGTCTTTCTATAAAGAAAATCTCAAGTAGCATTCTATTTATGAAAGGCTGTGAAGTAAGGAAGATAAAGTGCGAGCAGGTAAACAATTATCATGATTTGATCCTGCACATTTTATTGAATGAAATGTGTTTTTCAGATGTTTCTTTCTGATGTTTGGTTTACGAAAACATTTTAAGTCTGAAGAGAGAAATAGAAATTCTTGTCCTATTTCTGTGCTAAGATGAATAGTACACTGTGTTAATATCTTGTATTTATACATAAGTAAAGCACATAATTCAGACTTTTTTTCCATTATCTCTGTATTTGAAATGTAATCATAATAATTTCAAAAAAACAATAGGTTGAATAAGTCTGTACTTATGCGGCTATTAAAATTAGTATTTTTGTATCTGTT
Organism: Zanna intricata; assembly: GCA_010016005.3. Taxonomy (NCBI): domain Eukaryota; kingdom Metazoa; phylum Arthropoda; class Insecta; order Hemiptera; family Fulgoridae; genus Zanna; species Zanna intricata. The sequence continues at coordinate 2,712 of JAAAKQ030227239.1, read as the reverse complement.
AAGCAACTTAAGGTCTTTATATATTACATTTCTGAGTGAAGCAATAGAAAGATTGTGTAAGGCAGTTAAAAATCTACATATGCTTATTTTACCAAATCTACCTTCCATCAAAGGGGTTAAACATTAATCAGTCTTTTTTCATAGAAAATTATATCCACATTGATGTTTATGAAGTGATTATTTTGAAATTTGTGTTATGTAATTATGTTAGTAGTTGGTAGCTTGTTGATTTGGAGTGTTATTTGTTTATTTAAAAAAAAAAAAAAAATTAGTTTACTAATTAGATCTCGTATTTTTTTTAATGTATTTTAGGCTCTGTTACACAAAAAAATGTGAACTTTTTCCTATAGAAACGAAAATATATGTGTCTGCTACTTTTAAAGCGACAGTAGTTTTTAAATTAATCAAACTTAACAGCTTGTAAGAGAGAAGATTCATATTATCCATATTGTCCTGCTGTAATTAAAAAATTCTTGAAATTTTATCACTCATCTCACAACTTCATTGGCGATGTATTACTAAAAATACTGACCTGTTTATTTACTTTGACAACAAACTTTATTTTTATCGATAAAATTACTGTTGGCTCTGCTTTTGTGTAGTGTAATAATTGAAAGCTGTATCAGGGAGGAAAGTTGTGATACAGGTAGTAAACATATGAAATCTTGCCATAGAGACTAAAATTCAAAGATGAAAATTTTATAGTTGAAAAATTGTCAAAAGAAAGAGTAATTGTTCTAGCTAGTACCGTTATACAGGAATTGTAAAACTAGTTATTAGTAATTACACATTTATACCGGAATGTATTAAAAATGTTTTGTAACTGTGAAATACTGATAACAATAAAAATATGAGATTCAGATGGTGAATTAAAATATTAAAATTCTGTTGCAAAGCATGCAGCACGACCAGACATCAGATGACTCGCAACATTAAAATTGTCTTTAATCGATGCTGCAGGTGTACTGCGATTGATGGACCAGCCGCTTCATCTCATCGAAGTAAGATAAAATGAATTAACATTTTTATCTATACTGTGGCCTCATCTACATTCTTCAAAACTGGATTCAGTTACAGTTTTCAGCACACTGTTTTTATGTAGAAAACAGTTTTTGAAGATGTGAAAGTAGCAATTTTCTGCTTAGAATGGATTGATTGTGTTGCAATACTTTAGCTTTGACTGAATTTACAGACATTAATATCCATGGAACATATCTTTGTCCATTATAATAAAGGTAATGTAGTAGACAAAGAAGAGTCAAAATTTCTTCCACCATTTTTCAGTTAAACTTAAGTTTATTTTATTGCATTTAGATTAAAGTCGTCAATAACTGTACAGAGTTTAGAAAATGCAGTTTTGTAGGAATATTACAAATCAAAATAAGCGATCAAAAATTACAATGACAAAAAAGTGCAGTAAACTAATGAGAACAGCTGAAGTGAGAGTGGTATATAATTTTTTAACAAATTATGGTTCATAAATAAAAAATTTTGAAGTAAAATTAAATTTAATATGTTTATAATTATTGTTTGTAATTAAATTGTTTTTTTAAGTACTCATTGTGTAGGATTCAGTATCTGTTTTAAAAATAGTTTTCTGTGAATACTGTGGAAGGTTTATTGTAATTCAGAAATATTGTTTTCTAAGGAATCCATTATATTGATAGCTTACTGTCCCAACGGATTCAAGAACATTGTTTCAAAATTAATGATTATTTATAAAAAAAGTAACAATTTTATTGTTTGAGCTTAAGAGACTATTGAAAATTACATAAATTCTATTAGTAGTTTATTACTGATTAATTAAAAAAAAAAATTAGGCAGTCTGCAATCTCATTATTGGACATAAGATTTCAGTTTTATTTTAATAATCTGAAATCATAAAAATGATTATTTTCATCAATTTAGATTTTACTTTTTGCACAATTTCCTTTGCAAAAAAAATTTCTTTTGTTAAAAAAATGAAGCTAATTTCATTTCAAAAATTGAAAAATGTATAACAGATTTTTTTTTTTATTCCAATGTTATCTAACGAAATAAAATTTCAGTTACTTATCATTTTCAATACATATCAAAACATTTAAAAATAAATCAGAAGTTTATAAGATGATATTCATATTCTACAGTTTTTGTCTGTGAATTATTGAAATATTTTTTGTTAAATTACTTTTTTATTTTCCATTAAATTTTTTCTTTTAGGACTTTGCAGGCTAAATGGCAAACGTTAAAACTTTTTTTAATGAATAGACTCACTGATGATAAATATTTAAATTTCTTAAACATTGTTTCCGCAAGTATTTAAATAATAAAAAAAATTTTATCCATCTTACCAGCAAGCAAAAATGTAATATCTCTCTCAAGATCTTTCACTTTATTCAAACCATCAGAAGATTAAAAAGTATTAAAATAAGTAAAATTTGAGTATACTCAAATATACGAAGTGTGTTGAAAAAGTAAGGTGACTTCAAATTTTGCGGGCAACGTACATTTGATTATCAATTTTTTTATTTTATGTTTGTACATTCATCTCGAACGTATGTCCACAATTTCAGTTATATAGCATGTTTAGTTTATGAGAGGCATAAAGGTTAGAATTGTTTTGCGTGCTCGGCGACCTTTCTGCTATCAAAAAAAGTGGATCAAAGAATTTGCATCAAATTTTGTGTAAAAAATGGAATTAAGTGCTCCAAAACACTTGAAATGTTGACAGTG
>JAAAKQ030227228.1:0-11345 GCA_010016005.3 Zanna intricata | reverse complement strand
TTTCAGAAATGTTTTCCTGATGTTTAAATTAATTTTTGATGTAAGCAAATTATATTTCTGAGTGAAAGCTCGTTTCGTCTGTGCTATTCGGCATTTTATATCGATTATTTCCTTAAGAAACAGAAATATTATATAATTTATTACCAAACAAACAATTGTCGTTGAATAAGATTAATTTTTTTTGTAGTATAGATTTCTTAATTAATATATTTACACAGAAAGAAGCAGGAAGCAACTTTATCTGGGCCTTAAAGCGCAGAGCCTAGATGATAGTTAAAATATTATGATTTCTTGTATGAAAATACTTTCGGAAAAATATTAAAAAGAAATCCAGCTTATTCAACATACTTTACTGGCATTATAGATCCTAGAGCTATGCTGCAAGAAGAAAAATATAGTAATCAGTCAAAAAATGGGGTATGAATTTTTTCATTTCTTGACGTTACATAATCCAGTGACCTAAAGAAACTAAAAAGTGAGAGGTAATGTTCGTATGTATATGCGTGTGATGCTGTGTTTCAATTTAATAACATTTGACTGGATAAATCAATTTTGATGAAAACTTTTACAGAGACTTGTGTGTATGAGGCAATTTTTTGAGAAAAATATCTTTATGGGATGGGGGTAGATAATTTTTTGGAGTCAATTTTCTCAAAGATTTGTAAACTTCACCTCTCTTAGTACATGTAGACTCCTCTCTTAAGTTCAGTACATGTGTAGACGATATACTTATCTTTCCATTTAAAAAAAAAATTGCTCTCTAATTCACTACTTTCCCAAAAATTGATAAAAACTTTTTTTTTCATTCTTCCTAATCACGGTAGTAGTGCAAGTGCTCCTCCCCATTCCACCCCTTAAAAAAAAAAAAAACTTTAGGGTAATATTGGAAGTATTGGTAAATAGGGCAATATTGGTAACACCGTGGATCGGTATCCACGGTGTGCTTTGGTGGTTGGGTTTCAATTAACCACACTTCTCAGGAGTGGTCGACCTGAGATTGTACAAGACTATACCATCATTCACATTCATACACATCATCCTCATTCATCCTCTGAAGTAATACCTTAATGGTAGTTCCGAAGGCTAAACAGATAAAAGAGAGGGTAATATTGGTGGTGGATGAACGAGCCGATCAGTTGAAAAATATTTAAAAATAGCGATTTAAATAAAGTTTAAAAATATTGATTTTTTTTAATCTTTTTAGGTTTTTTTTTTTTAAACTTTTAATAATATTATCAACATTATAAACAAGGAAAGTGTAACAATTTCGATGTCAATTTTTTTTTTAATAACTGTTTGCAAAAATTGTATAACTTGTATAGACTTTAAAAATTATCAAAATTTTTAACACTTTATAATTTTTTTATAGGAATGTGATAAATGTGTTGTTTTTGCACTGAATAATTTATTTCAATAAATAGAATTTTAAATGGGGGAAAATGTGAATTAAAAAAAGATTGAATTTATGATATATTCGACTTATCTAAAAATACAAAATGTTTGATAAGAAGAATAGGCGTACAATTATTTTATAGTTGTCAAAACGTGTCTAAGCAACCGGATATGACAATTCACTCTATCTCTTTATATATATAATATATATATATATGTATATTTTATTCCTCCTTATATATTTTATAAAGAAATATATTATTATATATTTTATCCCTCTTTATATATTCTCTCATTTTATCCGTCCCGCCCTCTCTCTTACTCTCTCTTTTTGTTTTAGTCTCCGGAAGTATCAGAAGGTATTACTTTAGAGGATTGATTAAGATGATATGTATTAATGTGAATGAAGTGTAGTATTGTACAATCTCAGGTCGACCACTCCAGAAAACGTTGTTAATTGAAACCCAACAAACAAAGAAACCTGGTATCCGCGATCTAGAATTCAAATCCGTACAAAAGTAACTATCTTTAACGGGCTATTTATATTATTCCTGCTAATTGGTACATGCCACAGCAGACAACGATTTTTAAACAGGTTTTAAAATTTGACTCTTCTTATCTTTATTCCTAAATATTATTAAACAGGTAATCGAACTGAAACGGAAGATGGTTCCAAAGGTTTCTTCCTGAATTTCCATTTACAGTTTAAGTTAACCTAAAACAAAAAAGTATAATAAAATTAAAGTAAAAAATATGTAATTCAGATGCCCACACGTTTACCATTACAAAGTTCACTAATATTTACCAATAACTTTAAAGGAAGCAGATGATTTAAAAAAATAATTTTTTATTGTTAAATAAATTAATGTAAAAAAATTAGTGGTAGCATAAATTTATTTAGTATATATTTAATTAAATTATTTACGTAATTTAAGATCTTTAATACATCAGTTGTCGAAGGAAAGAAATCTGTTATGTAGTTTTATTTTTTGACAAAAACAATATGAAATTATCTATTTTATGTCGGTTATCAATTTATTACGCTTGTTTTAACCCATTTGGAACTGTTAGTATATTTACTTATATATAATAATTTTTGAAACTCTACTAACGAGGGGATGTAGCTCAGTGGTAGAGCGTTCGCTTTGCATGTGAAAGGTCCGGGGTTCGATCCCCCGCATCTCCAATTTTTTTTTTCTTAGTAAATCTCTCCTGCTCTTCGCATTTTGAGTTAATATTTCAATAAAACTTTTTTCTGTTTTTTGTTCCTATAATTACGTTATTAAAAAAAAAAAAAAAAATACACGTACACTTAAAGGAGGAAGAGGAATTCTTAAATAACTTAAAAAAGGGATTCGTTCTCTTTTAATGCATTTATTTGTTTATAACAGATTACGATAAGAAAATACGCATTTAATTTTCTATTATTAAATTTAGAAAAAAATCTTGATATCTATACTTTATACCGTCGCGGTTGATATAACGCGTGCTCTTTAACGATGAGTTTGAGGCCTAATAACGCGTCTCCATATCAACTCCATATCAAATAGGTAGTCCTGTATTTGTTAAACAATTACATTTCTTTAATATATAATTATTTTGTTTCAATATTCTAATAAATTTAAACCCAATTCGACTTGATTACTCATATGTAACAGTGAAATGTATTTTAATTACACTCTTTTAACTGGTTAACAATAATAACTAAACTTTTTTTTTTTGTTATTCCAATTTGGATGTCAATCAAAAGTTTTCCAATTATTAACAATAATTTATTTATTTAAACATTTTTAATAACTTTTCATACTTTTTTTTTTTTTATCACTCATATATCCTTGACATTGATTACTAATCGTTTGAACATTAATCACCATTCCATTATTTCCTAATTATTAATTCATCGGAATTATTTACAAAAAAAGAAAGAAAAAAACATGATTCCATTGTTCTGTTAAATTTACATTGCAGTGTAATATATATATATATATACACGAGTATATACATCATATCTTTACATTAACTTAATTTTTTTACTGTTTATAGTTAAATATCACTTCGTATTGTTATAATTATAATTAGTATAATTCTTTGCTACATTTTATCGCTGATTTTTCGATAACAAATCATTAAATATGAAGTAATATATAATAACAGTTTTACCATAAATTAGATTGGCATTAATATTTAGTATTACTATTATTTTTTATGGACAATCGTTTTCTATTCTCCTTGAATAAGTGCTATGTATATATACCTGTAAATAAAGATGTATAAATTTTTTTCTTTTTAATTAATTCATTACGTAAGAAGAATTTATGCGGTAATATGAAAATGAAAATACGTAGAGTATGAAAAATGCCATGCCTGACCGGGGGATTCGAACACGTGACCTCCGGATGAAACCCGTCGAGAGACTACCAGTGATTTGTAATTTTTTTTTTATGTTGAGATATCTGGCAGTTATTAAATATGTAATGTTAACGAGGAAGATTTGGTTGATTTAATAATAAATAAAAGACAAAAGTAATTTTGTTGGAAACCAAACCGGAAACTAGTTTGCTTGGCGTTTTATATATTTTATCTATGTTTTTGAAACTTTATATCTCGTATCATAATAACGGATTAAACATCGAAGGTAATTTTTTTTAATCTTTAATCAATTTTCAATTAATGCTCAATAAATTAATTTTCTTTTATAAATGTTGTATTAACTACGTTACAACTAATTTTTTCTATAAACAATCAATTAGAACGTTTTTGGACCAAAGTTTTTCTAGTAATTGAATTGTTTTCGAAAAGAAAAGACATTTTCATTTCATATTTATGATAAATATTAGAAAGGTAAACAAGATTACTTACAACTAACTGTAAATAAAACTCTTAATCTACTGATAGAATAAAAAATAACAATAAAATACTTTTTGTTTACGCAACATCCCGGATGGTGTCTATTAAATATAGAAGTTAGTTAATGTATAAAGGTATCAATAAATTAAGTTATTTCATTCATATCAATTAGTATTTAAATTTAATTGATGTATACAACTTTGTTAGGAAAACGCATATATATATATATATATATATATATATATATTTTTTATTTTACCTCCGGAATCACCGTTAAAGTATATAGAGGATGAGATGAATGAATTGTAGCGTGTGTGAAAAATGCTATGTCTGACCGGGATTCAAACCTGGGACCTCCGGGATGAAAGGCGAGACGCTACCACTCGCGCAATGGAGGCCGGTAACATATATTACTAATGAGTAGATTTTAAATATTTGTCTATACAAGCCATGTACAGAATGATTCAGGAGGATATGTCAATACTTTGATAACTCATTCTAGAAGCTAAAAATAAGAAAAAACTTCATATAAACATAGGTCCGAAAACGCTTCGTTAGCGAGTTATACAGAGTGAAAGATTTCGCCCGGGTTTCAGTTCCTCCAGGTAAATTAAGGCTTTCTGAAATTCTGGGAAGGTCAATTAAGGGGTAAATTCAATGGTTTCTTATGGTTTTTAAGCTGGGTAATCGAAAAAAATAGGTCCTAGAACTGTATCGCTCTTAGTTTCTAAGATATCCCATATAAAACGCCAAAAATAGGGTCAAAAAACACAATTTTTTACGTTTGACGTACAATAGCGTTGTTAAATTGGCAATAAATCATACATTTTTTAAACATAAATTGTAGAGAATTTAATTATAAGAAGATTGATGTAATGTTTCACCCTATATAACTCGCTAACGAAGCATTTTCGGACCTATGTTTATATGAAGTATTTTCTTATTTTTAGCCTCTAGAATGAGTTGTCAAAGTATTGCCTTATCCTCCTGAATCACCGTGTATTTTTCATTAGACAAAAAAAAAATATTGCCTAACAGTGAATTTAATTGATACAAAAAATCACTAATAATTGAAAAAAAAACTTATATATATTCAATTTAAACCATTATAGGTAGGTTTTTAGTTTAATTGGAAAAACAAATCGCACGTTTAGACGAACAATTTTAAAAAAATTGATTAATTTCCATTTAAATTAAAAAAATAAGTTTATAATTAACGTAAAGATACTAAGCATTATAATTATAATATTAACTAGCATTCCCGTCGCGGTTTCGACCGCTCTATATGGTTACATCGTTTTCCATCGCGGTCAGGGGACGTTTAGCTGGTAAGGACTTCTTCGCTCATTTAGCTCGTCATTAAATTCGTGGGGAGAGCTCATTAAACTCATGCTTTTGAGAATAATAATGATAAATAAAAGTTTTTAAAAACTACTCGATTATTAAAAACTATCAATGTACTGTAATTTCTTCAGAGTAACAGTTTGGTAAGAATAGGAATCATTACTTGGTTTTTAGATTTCCTGTGGCGGTTTCGCTTGAAAAATACATAATCAGAATTACAAACAAATTTTCATCACAATGTTACCAAAACTCATAAAGTTTGATTTAATAACGATAGCATAAAACGGAAGCCTGTAGAAGGTCTAGTGGTTAACGCAACATCGCAAATCAGCTGATTTCGAAGTCGATTGTTCTAAAGTTCAAATCCTAGTAAAGGTAATTATTTTTATACGAATTTGAATACTAGTTCGTGGATACCGGTGGTTCTTTGGTGGTTGGGTTTCAATTAACCACATTTCTCAGGAGTGGTCGACCTGAGATTGTACAAAACTACACTTCATTTACATCCATATATATCATCATCTGAAGTAATATCTTACGGTATTTCCGGAGGCTAAACAGATAAAGAGAGAGGTGAGGGTATAAAACGGAAATAACAATTTATGTTTCTTTACTCCTTAAAATATTAAAATTAAATACCAGAAAATGGTTTTTAATATATTTATCTAAAGATTATTTGAAGCCAAAATCAGTTAAATATTTCGTTTATTATAGTTGGAAATGGGAAAAATTTGGTATCAAAACGTTGTTTAAAAGCTCTCAATAAAGGGTTATTAAAAAGTTATTAAAAGTTGTTATTAAAGGCTTGTTACTTTATTTAAGAAAAAATCCAAAATGCAGTTTTTTTGGATTTTATGCTTTTTTTGTCATTTTTGGTCCAGATGATTGCAATCTAAAGAGGAGGTACATAACTAGATGTTATAACAGTCCTAAATCCAAAATTTCACTAATTGTTTTTGAGTTACGCGAGCTAGATACGTACGTACAGACGTCACGTCGAAACTAGTGAAATTGGATTTAATGATGGTCAAAATAGATATTTCCGTTGAAATTTGAAAATTGAAATTTTTCTTGATCAGAATACTTCCTTTACTTCGTACAAGGAAATAAAAATCCGTCCATCGCATGTACTAGACGGCACCCTTATTTCGGTATAAGGGGATGAGTTCAGCCTATGTAGCAAACAGAAGGGGCAAAAAGCTATTTACAGGACATTGTTTTTTTTTTCAGGGTTTTCTAAACATAAATTTTTAACAAACTTTTGAATGACCTTTTTTATAGTTTATTTTTGCAAAAGTGTAACCATATAGATAAATAAAGATAAATCAGGCTAATTTCAGTTAAGAGAACTTAAAGAAAATAATAAGTATTAATTTCTGAATTAAATAAGAAAAAAATTATACATTTTATGACCTATTCTATGAAATAATCTAACTATTAGTTAATGTTTGAAAAGTAGTCTGTAATTCTCTCTGAAAAAATTGTATTTCTTTGCTAAAAATTGTCTGTACTCTAACAACAGTTTCCAGGTAATAACCCCTGACTGTCCGAAAAAAATGCTAAGAATGGATTATACAGTTAGCTTTTTTTTTTCTTCTTTACTTCCTTGTACGAAGTATTGTGATTGAGAAAAATTTTGGTTTAGAGATTTCAACAGAAATATCTATTTTGATCATTCCTGAGTCCGTATCTTGCATAATTAAAAGTCGATTAGCTATAGGATATTGAAACATTGGATTTGGGACTGTTGTAATATCTAGTTGTGCATCTTTCCTTTTTATTGCAATCGACTGGCCAAAAGTGTTAAAAAAAAGCTCAAAATCCAAAGAAATTTGGGTTTTGGACCTTTTATTTACCGCAATAATAAGACCCTTATTGAGAGGTTTTCAACGATATATTATAAATGATACTTATTTTCATTATCTCCAGCGTTAAAGCCAAATAAAATTTTAACTCATGAACTATTGGGATCTTACAACAGAACGGAACATCGGTTCACATTCAACTTAATCTCCTTTTTTTTTATTTAAATATATTAATTTATTAATAGTTACTAACCTTTGATTGAAAGAAGAATTTTTGTAATAAAATTTTATGTACTTTTCATTAAAAGAAAAAAATTGTATATGTAATTTAGTAGACGTACAAGGAAGTCATGTGATGTTTAAATCAGATTTTTTTTTTAATGGGAACAGTTTCATATATTACCGCTGTAAATTTCATATCATTAATTGAAGATTAATTTAACCTGAAAACAGATTTATTATCTACAGCATTTAAAAAATAATTTTATTCTGAAGTTTATGTGTATGTTTGTAAACACATACGAGCACAGTTTTCGTACAAAAATGTTTTATTCTTGTTAAAAATGCATAAAAAGTTAAATGAATAGAAAACCAGAATTCCGACCCATTATCAAAAGGTACAGCATAATCGCTAGTCCTAACCCTTTTAAGAAAGCAGGAGCAGACAAATGTGAAGAATACGGAACAATTAGCTTAACTACTCATCCATAAAAATGTTAACTAAAATTCTGTACCGAAGAATTGAGAGGAATTATAAGGAGAAGACCAATTTGGTTTCAAGAAAAGTATAGGGAAAAGAGAAGCAATTTTAGTAGTCAGATTAATAGTAGAAGGAAAATTAAAGAAAAACAAACCAACATCCATGGCATTTATAGATTTAGAAAAGACATTTGATAACGCAGTCTGGAATAAAATATTCAGAATTTTAACAATTTTTGGTTCAAGTATAAAGATAAAAGAACGACTGCTACATTTACAGGAACCAAACTGCAACAGTAATAATCGAAGAACATAAAAAAAAATCGGTAATAAAAAAAGGAGTCCGACAAGGATATTCCCTAAACCTGTTACTTTTTAATCTTTACATAGAACTAGCAGTTTAATGAAGTTAAAAAACAATTTAGATCCGGAGTAACAGTGAAAGGAGAAAAGATAAAGATGCTACGATTTGCTGATGATATAGTAATTCTAGCAGAGAGTACAAAAGATTTAGAAGAAACATTTGATTTTAAAAATTTATTTATTTTTGCGTTGCAATTAACAGATTACAAATTTTCATAGAATCTTTTTAATTCAAATTAATATTTTAGTTTTCGATTTTAGTTTCTTTTTACAAAAGTTTATCATTTCTATTCTATCCAGATGTAAAATCGAACACTCATCTTCTCCAATCGAGAATAAAAAAGCTGGCGGACGCATTGCTAGCTAACATCACTCTTTTAGATATTATTGACTGTGAAATAAGGCAAGTTAATTGTCCCCTTTTCACTTTGCTATAACTGTTTGGAGCTAAGTCTTTTATTTAGGAGTTAAATTTATTATTTAAAAATTTATGATTTGTTTTATAAAGCTATAATAAAAGTTCATCATAATAATAGAATCTAAAATATTTTCTGTAGCGTCATAACTAGTAGTTAATCTATCATTTGGTGCTAACCCATGCCAAAAAGGTAATTCTATAAATATTGTATTATTTGACATCTGGTTTTTATTTAAAGAGTAGAAAAAACAAAAACATTGAGCCTTTTAAAGTAAAATAAAAAATGTAAAATTCCCAAAAAATCTAAAAGTTCATTAAAAATGAACAATTACCCATTCCAGAATATTCAAATTCAACTTAGGAATATAATTGAGTCTTCTAAATTAGAATAAATAATCGAATATGACAAGAAATATGTTAGATATATTCCCCAATATCAGAGATATAATATATGTGACAATTTGAAAAATGTAGTATATAATTAAAATTTTTAAAAACTTTCTTCTTTTTATAAGTATATTTTCCAATGTAAAATTTTTGAAGTTCTGAAATTAAAAACACATACATATTAGCAGTGTCTAATTTATGGTATGGTACTACTCACAAAAATGAACAGTGCACCTATAAAATATCATACTATGGAACGGACACTGTGCTCGATCACCAGTGTATAAACCGACAAATCTCTCATACATACCAGTGAAAGAAGGGTTAACAGAAGTCAGGTTAACAGTTGATTCAAAACGATTTGCAAAAGTAAAAACCTCTTTTAATCCTAATTGTAAAAACAGATCTAGAAAACCGAGTCCCACTAAACCAAAATTCCAATAATTACATAATGGTGAAAAAAGAATGTATATCTATTCCAGGTGGTAACCGGAAACAGGATTTCGTCGTTGTAGAAATAGCGGTGTGGGATAAGGTTCTGGAGAACCCTAACCACCATCATTGAAGAAGGTGTCATATCCATTACGCTAATTTCAAAACAAAGCATACATGTAACATTAATACAAAACTCTTATTTTTAATATAAAAATTTCATATATATATTTTTTTTCATACCTAAATATTAAAAAAATACTTTCTACAAATATAGATAAAAATACATTATCTTAAAACAAACTGTTTGGCAGTTTTTAGAGAAAGAAATTTCAACTGTAAGAGAACTAAGTGATAAAATTCAGCAGGCATTTAAAAAACATATATATAATAAATAAATTGGAGCCACGACGAGTAGTTGTAACAGTATCAAACCTTTTATTTATTAGGAAGGTGCTGAAGCATTTATCAAAGTAAGAACAATATACTGAACACTGTATGAGTAACTAAGAATTCTGTAACAAATATTTAAATTTAAAAAAAATTAATTTCATTTAAATTTACTTCTTGAATAAATATGTTTTATTTACATTAATATAGAATTTTTCTTCCATTCTTATAGATGTATCATTATACTTAAATTTTCAGCAAAAGTAGATTTTAAAATATTGTGAAGTTTTAATATCTCTTCTTTTTTTTTTTTTTTTTTTTTTGCGAATAGACCATCAAGGGATCACGCAAATACCACTATTTTACTTTAATTTTTTTCCTAAAATGTATTAATCTTTTCTGATTTTACCCTTTTTTCTTCTCATTTATCTAACCTTTTTGTATATTTAATTTATTAATTAACAAAATTTTCCTTTTAAAGGTGCTGGAGATGAAACTGATTAACTAATTTAGTCTAATTATTTCACATTTTGTAATGAAGAATCGTCACGCAATAACGATTTCGTCTGTATCTAGGTAAGTAAGGCAATCATTTTATCAATTAAAAAATGATATTCGAAGGTATTTTAATTTAGTTAAGAACCAGTTTCCTAAGATGTTTTTTTTTTTATTGAAATTGTAAAATTTTCTTATATAATGAGTAGAGGCGTAAATTTTATGCTTGATATTTTATAATGATACTTTATAAAGTACGATTATAAAATAATACTAACCCTACATTATACAAAGAATTTAATTTTTACGACTCTCACTTGTCTAGTAACGGAAATAAAAAAAATTAAGTCATTAATTGGTTCTTTAAAGCTAGAATGGAGTTGCTGTATCTTAATAAGTATATCTTTTATTAGGAAATATATCCATGCGTAATACTCAAGTACAGGAAAGTATATTACTTAATTGGAGAATGTCTATATTATAATATATATTATGTTATATTATATTGTATATATTAAATTTTTTTTTTTTTTGAAAGATCTGTTGACTTTACCGATGTATATACCGTTACAATCATTACATTTAAACTAATGTATTCCAACCCACCTGGTTAGTCTAGTGGTTAACGCGACATCGCAAATCAGCTGATTTCGAAGTCGAGAGTTCCAACGTTCAAGTCCTAGTAAGGATAAAAATTTTTATATGGGTTTGAATACTAGATCGTGGATACCGGTGTTCTTTGGTGGTTGGGTTTCAATTAACCACACTTCTCA
>JAAAKQ030227216.1:2652-28677 GCA_010016005.3 Zanna intricata | reverse complement strand
TCATTAAGCTTAGTATATCCGTCGACAGACTTAGGTCTGATGGATAGTTATGTAAATTAAATTAAAAAATAAAATAATAATAAATAATATTCGCCAGGAAAGTAAAACCTAAGCTTGCTTGAAACATTCTGTTTTTGTTATAGCAACGTAACATTCATGCACATGTGTGGGTGTGTGTTATATCTTAAAATCTAAGTTGTATGTTTATAAAATTTATCGATGTATAATTTTAATTTGTTTTATGTTTCAGTGCAAACACCTAGGCATGCATCTCCATCGCGCCCTAAATCACGCTTTCAGGGTCCCCTGCACACAGGTAAATTAATTTTTTGGGGAATTAGTTTTTATAGTAAGATGCCAAGTAATGGCAAACTTTGAGTGGTGACAATTATTACCAGACATAAAAAAATGTTCCTCGCTCTTAATAATAATTCCCGTTACTAAATAATTGTTCTATTTTTAACAAATACAACAATTTTGAAATTAAATACAGTCGACTAATTCTGTGCTACACATGGTAAAATGTATTAAGAGATGAAAAAATATTACTATTGCTAATTTATTACACTGAAAATATTGCGATAGGTAATTGTTACTATAATTTTAATTACTTGCTGGAAAATGAATTGCCCGTTAAATTACTCAGCTAGAACGTTGTCATCACTATCTTCAGTATAATTGTCACTCTTATCACTACATAAAGAAACAATGAAAGGTTCTTTGCTCCAATATTCACCTTCAATTTTTTTTAACCTTTTCACAGTAAAGTTTCTAGTGTTCTTCGCTCATCAAATTTATTTTATTTTCACACATTTTCTGCACTTCTGACATTTTAAATGTGTTGTGGCTCAAAAAATCTCATTTTACCTCTTGAGAGTACCATCTTGATCGGATTTAAATCAATATTGTAAGGTGGAAGTTACAGAACTCTATGACCACTTTCTTTCCAGTAATTTGTCAAATCAGTATCATTATCTGTTCTTTTTTATAAACTTCATTAGTCCATACATTTGTGGTTTAAGAATTTGAGATGAAAATGGAATATGATGTTTACGTAGCCAGTTATGTCTTGTTTGTTGCTCGATGCTTCGAGTAAGTTTTTCAGTAATAGCTTCATCAATAACTACTATAGTCAGAAGGAATGTTACTAATTTTTTCTTCAGTCAATTTCAAATAATTTTTAGCATTCATGCTATCATGGTAATTGCCACTTTATGATTCTGCTATCCAAGTTAACATTGTGTTAGGAATAAAGCCTGTTTCACATCTGGCATGAATTGTAATTGAGCCTCCCCTTTATTTGTCAGTAAATGAAGACCTGCACCATTGTTGTCAGTATGTGATTTTTCTGTCCAATGGGATGATAAAACATAGGATTCATGTAAGTATACGATAGCCCAGTTACATTTTCTAAAATCACTGATCATCTGTAAATATGAAATCCTTTTCTGCCTAATATCGTGTTTTTTAAACTAAAATTTTCCTTTTGTTTTCTTCAGTTTTGCACTACTTAAGACCGAATTCTTCTTAAACTAGTTTCACTGCTGTTAAAATTAATTTTAATTTTCAGTTCTTTACATAGTTTGTTAACTGTTGGCAGCTCCCCATCTTTGAATTAAATTCATTCACTTGTTGCCTAACCCCACACTTTTATCAAAATAATCTAATCTGCTAACCAATTTAGAATATTTATTTTTTTGTGTGATGAACTAACGTTGGCCCCTCAGATCGAAGAAGTTCTATTTTTTAAATTTTCTTACAGCTAATGATTTTTCATGAAATTTTATATGTTGTGTATAATTTTACGCACCTGTCTTCAATTATTTTTACCTTTTACAGCATACTTAAATTCTCCCTTAAATATTCACATGTGAACAACTACTTTAAAAGATTTGAACTGTAAATCACAATAAAAACTTTTTACAAAATATCGTACATTAATCAACTGTGTAATCTTTTTTTTTTTTTTTACTTTCGGAACCACCGTTAGGTTATATCTTCAGAGGATGAGATGAACAAATTGTAGTGTGTGTGAAAAATGCCATGCCTGACTGGGATTCGAACCCGGGACCTGTGTAATAAAATGCAATGCACACACATACTAAATACCTACATTACATGTATAAATTACTTTAAAAATAGGATGTGTTACTTCTTCTTTGTTACATCACATTCATAATTTTATATATTTT
This sequence comes from Zanna intricata, assembly GCA_010016005.3. Classification (NCBI taxonomy): domain Eukaryota; kingdom Metazoa; phylum Arthropoda; class Insecta; order Hemiptera; family Fulgoridae; genus Zanna; species Zanna intricata. Next base: position 26,485 of record JAAAKQ030227216.1, on the reverse strand, counting down.
CTATCTATTATTGTTGCAGAATGAAGTAAACAGAGTCCGCAAATCATTGGACAGATTCGTTTTGCCTTCTGCTATTTTACTGGCAGGGTTTGGAATTTCCTTGTCATCATTCAGTGTTAAACAACTTCTGACTGCTGGCAAACGTCGATTCTGAACACACCATTTTTCCTGACCATGTATACATTTTTTTAAAAACCAATAAATTTTTTAATTATTTCCATTTGTAAACACAAAACCTATCTGCCAAAAGAATTAACAGATGACTTCCAAATTATTGTACAAATGATCATTGTAAATTAATAAGATGGTAACATTTTTAAAATTTTGAAAAATTATAGTGCTAGAGTCTTTCTTAGTTTTCATTTTTTATTTACTGCTGCTGCCAAAATAGCAATCATATCTATTAAGGTAATAATAATATGTATATTTAATTAATTAATACTATTTATTATTATTATTATTATTATTATTATTACTATTGTGTTGGGTTTACAAAATAAATTATGCGTTATGTTAAAACAGTAAATGTATATAGATTCTTTTTTTTTGTGTTATAAATGCAGTAAATTAATTATAATTTATTATTCTGTTAATAAATTAAATGAATGTTTCAGTATTTCTTGAATTGCGTCTTTAATCTTTTTTTTTTTCTGTTAAACCTGTACACCCAAAAGAGGCTTATTATAAACTGATAACATTATAAGTAATTGTTATTATGCTTTCAAGATCATTGTAATTATTGGTATAAGTTATAATAATGTCATTCCTACCTTTATAAGATGTCAGCTTTTTTAATGCATCACTAAGAAATAACTAAAAACCATCCTCCTTCTGCATTGGACTAAATAATGTGTTAGGGTGTTATCCTACACACAGGATAGAAATTTATTTAAGTAAATACTATTTTTGGCAATTACTCTTCAGCGTATGAAAATTGAAATAAAACATTTTTAAAATTGCCCTGTTGTAGACCGATTCCCTTTCCTCATGTTGTAAAAATCATTTCAGTAATCGGCTTCTGCGGCGGTTGTAAGCTTCCACAAACTATTAAATTTTTGAAAGAAAATAATCATCTACAAAGGACAAAGTATATATTTTATACTTTCACTTGCTCTGAAGAGGTCTAATTATTTAAATTATATATATTTATATACAAGGATTTTGTGCTGGTATCCTCCTCCACAAAAGTTGCAAGTAAAAAAGCTATCCTTCATCTGCGGATATAAATTTAACTAAAGGAAAATCTTTGCAGAGGACAGAATAATTTCTATGGAGGTTGCAAGTAAAAATCCATCCTTCCTCTGCAGAGGTTGTAAATAAAAATTATTTAGTAATTACTCCACAAATGTAAGTTTACGTAAAGGTTAAATAAATTACATCCTTTGTGAAGACGTATATATTTTGAGGGAATAGAATTGTTTAAATATATTTTGAGGGAATAGAATTGTTTAAACGATAAGTAAATATTCCTGATTATGACAAATTGCAAGGAATAATAAAATCATAGATTGTGATATTAATATACTTAGTTGAAAAGCACTGGTCTTACTGGCAGCTATCTTTCCATTATTGAAAAGGGAGAGACAAACAGGTAAAAGTTTTATAAAGAGGTCGGTTCAGTACCTTTAATTTCTTTTACCTAAACATTGAGTTAACTGCATCAGCTAAACTGAACTTGAATCTGCATAAATATTTTCTAGCAAATAAAAAAACATTTCTGAAGAGGGGAATGATTACCTACTGAAAATATAATAGACTATTTATATCCTGCAGATGTAGTAATAATGATTTAAGTAATGTTTTGAGCATTCTCTGCTTCATGCAGACAAAACCAACATACGAGGTGTGATCAAAAAAGACTGTGAATGAAATTTTATAGCAGCAATTACTTACACTACATCTATTTCAACTAGTATGTTTCATACCCTCATGTGTTGAGACAGCAGTGACAAGTTTGAACACGTTCCAGCTAGTCAGTCTGCTTCTATAGCCGCTACAGTGAGGTCGTGTTTGCAGTGTCTGTTGTGAAACATGGATCTTGAACAATGCATTAAGTTTTGTTTCAAGTTGAAAAAAAGTGACTTCATGGGCAAAATTGTTACTGGGGATGAATGTTGGGTCTGTGGCTATGACCTTGAGACAAAAATCCAGAATTCTTAATGGAAAAACAGTAACTCACCTCACCCTAAAAAGGCCCGTCAATCAAAGTCGAACATCAAGGTCATGGTCATTGATTTTTTGGATTGTGAGGGTATAGTGCGATCAGAGTTCATTCCAAGGGGAACAACTATAAACTCTGAATTTTACAAGGGGGTACTGGAATGTTTGCAAAACAATGTGCGAAGAAAAAGACCTAAAAAATGGGCCAACAGTTTTCTTTTTCATCATGACAACGCGCCGTGCCACAAGTCGCTTTTGATTCGTGAGTTTTTGGCCACTAGAAGTCTTCCTGTCTGTCCACATCTGCCTTACTCACCAGCTTTAGCACCATGCAACTTCTGGTTCTTCCCAAAAATAAAAAATGTGCTAAAAGGGAAATGTTTTGACACCATTCCTGACATTGAGAAGGCCACAACAGAGCAGCTGAAAGTCGTTCCAAAAGAAAGCCTTCCAGAAATGCTTCCAGTCATGGATTCAACGTTGATATACGTGTATTGATAGCCAAGGACTACTTTGAAGGAGATTCATATTTAAGGTAACTTTTTTACTTCGTTTCTTATAACATAATTTGCCGTATTCTTTGATCACACGAGAGGTGGTTAAATGTAAATAACAGAATGACTACACAGTTATAAAATAAAGACTACTTTACTAAAGTGTTACAAAGGTAAAACTGCATTCAAAATACTTAATACAAGTCTATCCCCATTTAAAAAGTGAAAGCACTACATAAAAGGATTAGCAATTATTGATGAGCATCCAATTTATGAAGTGAAAACCTTTTTTTGGCACGTTGTGCCAGACACTTTTATGATAAGACTTTTGCATGGAGAAAAAAATAGCTGACTCATCACGAGACGTTAAGCATATATATATATATAGGAGAGAGACGTGGAGTGAGAATTTATACATATATGCGTATAATATATATAGAGTGGGAGGAAAACACTGATGATCTCTGTGATTTCCGATAACACTTCTCTTTCTTTCTCTCATTTTATGTATACTTACACATATACATTTATATCAATATACAGTAAAGAAAAACATTGATTCTACTTCTCTTTCTTTCTCCCGCTCTTTTTCTCTTTCTGTATACCAGTACGCATACATTAATATAGTATAGAAAGACCCAGAGCACGTTGGCTTTGTAGATATGATCAAATATAATTATTAACCAATGATCAGTACACATTGTTTTAAGTTATCACTTCTATTGGCGAGTCCCACAACTGGCTATTTCGTAGATAAATTAAACTTTTTCTACTAAGCAGATTATGGTAAGACAGCTAGCGAGATATAAAAATAATAAATAATTAACATCAACAAACATATTTCAACTTGAGATGTCCTGTAGTACTAATGTTGGACAATTGGAATTAACACATTGAATGCCGACGTCACGGCTGATACAGTAGTGTGCTCTCCCATACGGCCACCGTAACAGGCCCGCTACAGTACATCCTTCTAATTTGTATCAGCTGTATTGTGCACAGCACTGTGTGGAAGTGTTTGATTTTAACTGTGGCTTTTCTTAATAGTTTATAGATTGCGTTTAACTTCTTGGTTTCTGATTTGTACTCTAATTAGTTACATTATTCATGAATATTCCCTACCTTGTAGTGGTCATTTTTTTTGCTATGTAATTGTGTATTTTTCGTCTGTTTCTTAGAATCTTTTATCAATTGCAGTGTTAATTTTACAATAAATATAAGTATTTAGTATCTTATAATATCAAATTTATAAGTTAGTTTTTTATTGTGATTTTATTTATATTGTAAAACCAGTGAAATAATCATGGATATGCCTGGACCTTCACACCTTAATTTTAGTAGTGATCGTGTATCCGATGAAGATATATGAAAAGTTTTAAATGACTTATTGGATAGTGATGATGATGTTGATTGCAATTCTGCTCCTTCAGATACAGAAACTGATGTAAGTATTGCTACCATAGGCAATATACCTATTCAAGCCCATAACAAAATTGATATTGGTGAGGATAATATTACAGATATTTTACAGAATTGATACTGCCCAAATTGTACCTTAATCTTCTACAAATTTACCTACTTATACTAATGGTATAAACCATAGTGACTTGGATGAAACAGACATTTTAAAACAAATACCATTTACTGGTCTTCCGGGGTGGTTTCAAGGTGGTAACTGGCTAAGACATTAAAACAATAGATTAGTTTAGTTTATTTCTTACAGAGGAGTTTTTAAACATTTTAGCTAATGAGACAAACTGATATACTGAAAGCTTATTTCTGTCGTCGGGTGAATCTAAGCGTTGTCAAATTACTACTTGGAAACCAGTCACCACTCTCGAATTCAAACGGTTTATGGGAATATTTTTTTCACGTGGGTAATATTAAGATTAATAGAATGAGTGATTATTGGAAGTAGTCATCTCTTTTTAGCATACCTGTATTTACAAATTCAATGAGCCGTAATAGATTATTGCTAAAATACCTTCACTTTTCACATGACACTAACAACCAAGACAGACTTAGAAAATTGAAGCCTGTTATTGAGCATTTTAATAAGAGAAATTTGTTACCCAGGCAAGCAATTGTGTGTTGATGAAAGTATGATGCTCTGGCATGGGCGGCTTATTTTTAAACAATATATTAAGAATAAGCGTCATAAATATGGAGTAAAATTGTATTTGTTAGCAGAACCTACTGAACTTGTGCACAAACTCGTATATACGGGAGCAAATGACACTTTACTGGCTGGTAAAAATCACGCACAAAAGGTTGTGATGAATTTAATGTAGGGTAAGCTAAACAAAGGTCATTCTCTGTATTTAGATAATTATTATAATAGTGCTGATTTAGCCAAAAATTTACTGAAATTGGATACATACTGTACAGGGACCCTATGTAGTTACAGAACTGGTCTTCCTCAAAATGTCATCAATTCTAAGGTGAAAGTATTTACAAAATTTCAGAGTTAGGTGTATGTGTTGGTAAATGGCAGGATAAAAGGGACGTTTTGATGATGAATTCCATGGAACACAATTCTAAAATGATAGAAGTCCTTACAAAACGGGGAAATGTACTAAAACCGTGTGCAATGAAAGAATACAACCGCTATATGGGCAGTATAGATTTTCAAGATCAGATTATGTCTTACTATTCCTGCGAACGGAAGTGTGTTAGATGGTACAAGAAATTAGGATTGCATAAATTTCAAATGATGTTAAATTCTTATTACCTGTACCGAAGGTACAATGTTGACAGAAATAATAATTTCTATGATTATAGGATTACAATTATTTCAAGTTTAGTGCAACAGCAGAAATTGCCAATCTCAAGAAACGTGTCCGACCACCAAATTAAGAAAATTGAAAAAAGAAATGCAAAGTGGGAAATTTCGCGAAGATGCAGAAATTGTACGCAAAACAAAATGTTATTGTTCACAGTGTCCAAATCAACCAGCTCTTTGTGCATTATGTTTTAATGATTACCATTTAGATTTGTAATAAGCTTGCTGTGTACAACAATCTGCAATTTATATTATGTAGTTGTATAGTTATTATTATTTACTTACATGATAATAAGACCTTTTTATTAAATATTTTTTTCATATCCTGTTGTTTATACTTTCCTTTATTCCGAAATTTAGTTACATGATACATCAAAATTTTGGGTAATAAAAAAATAATGTTTGAATAATCAAGTAACACCAGTATTAATGCAGGAGCCGGTGTTACGGATCCGCTACGGCTGAAAATGTAACCTTAAGATAGTCTGGCTGCAACATGAATCCTGCGTCCACTCCATCGGCAGTCAATGTGTTAATTTGCATTTAAAACAAAACATGTTTAAAAACAGGTAAAAAAATAAAATAGAGATATACTTAAAGGACATTTATTATATGTAAATGTGTAGGTTTGCTCATACAGTTAATTCATTAGTGCGATTGAAAAAATTAATAGTATAATAATAAACATATATGTAACTGAACATTTTAATACAATTTGCAATAATAAAGCATCATTGTACACTTCATAACATGCTGAAAATACACAAACATTTAACAGCCCGACAAATATACATTTTTATAAATGTACACTGATAACTTATCATAAAAATCATACTTATAATAATTAAAAATTGACAATTACCGTTATATGTTAAGAAACACTTTAGGCACTGTTACATATCAATCAAACAAAAATAATTAGAATTAATTCAAATAACATTTTAGAAGCAATAACTTACTTTATTCTTAACCGGGTAAATATATAAAACTAATGTTAAGCAACAATCACTAATATATAATTATATCATAAAAATTTATAAATTTGTTAATGCAAGTATAACATAACTAGAAATATGAAAAAAATGCTCCACTGCAAATTAACAAATTTTTGAATCTATATAAGGCAACTCAGCAAAACCACATACAGATAAAACTATTTTTACATGTATATGTATAGCTATAAATATCATTTTAAAAAAAAGTGAATTTCTCATAGTAACAAAAATCCTACTTGATTATTAATTTAGGAGCAGGGCCAAATTATCATTTTGAATATTTTTAACAAATATCTACACAGGAAAGCAACACTAACTTAATATAAATATACATATGCACATATATATATATATAGAATAATTCATATTAAAATGTATATATAAACTCTTCATAGCACACAATATTACTCGGTATAAAAGTCATACATCACTTGAAAATTTAATTAATTTTATTAGATATCAATTTACAAAATTAAACAAAAATTACATAACATGTTCACAATATTAGAGTATAATAATCTACCATTATATTGTAAAAAATGACTTAATTACGTCTTTTTTTTTCTTTTTTTAATATATATTGAAATGAAAGAACACAAACCAAAATAATTTATTCTGTATAAGAAAAAAAATACTTCTGACTACAAAGATACAAACAATTGGTTTGTTTTCTTGCTTAATATAAATGCTAGTCTAAGAGTTTAGATTTTTATAAAATTATAAACCAATTTCAAAACAATCTCATTTCTTTATATCTCAGCCCATTATAACAACAGAAATAATTAACAATATAATAAAATATATAAGTATAAATAATACTTTTCCTTATTATATAAAACAAATAATAAAATAAATTTTAACAAAATGGTAACGATTACATTTCTTTGGCAATAATTAAAATGCATTGTGCAGAAATTTATGACTAAAGAGTTTTAATTTTTTTTCAATAACCTATTCATTCAACACACTATTACACAAGCTTTTAATGAAAAAAATAATAATAAACCTATCTGTGAAATAACACTAAATTTAGTATACATATCGCATAAAAATACTATAAATATAACTAGGTCTTTAGTGAATGTGAAAAAATAATTTTAAAACATCCCATGTATGGAGTAATTAACAGCCTACATTTCCTAAAAGAAAATAATATTTAATAGCACGGCTATATGAAGAATAATGTTGACAAAAATTTGCACTTCATAATACTGTTATATTTAATACAGTCAGCTCTGTAAAATTAACAAACAATATATTTACAATAAAAACATGAAACTAGTAATTACGATGCAAGTCTAGCAGTATATAATACTACTATGTATCCTGAGTGCTTTGTTTACATGAATTCCATTTAATACTATTGGGTTATAACTAAAATTTGAGTTCTACACTTTTTGATTGAAATTTATTTTGTAATTAAAAGAAATTAAAACAAAATTTTTAACGGACAATTAAAATCATCAATTACAGAAGGATATAATAAATAAGATATGCATCACAACATTAATATTACATTACTTAAAATGTAATGTAATAAATTATACAAACTAGTCTACCCACAATTCAGGAAAATATATTTCACTAATAAATATAAATTTCACTGCTAAAATCTAAGAGATAATAGTACTTGTTCTACTAATGTAATCTTACTTATCAATCGTGCAAGAACTGACTGTATATATATATATATTATTTTAGTGAACTAAGTAAAAAATACTTAAATTCAGTACTATATAGTACTTTTAATTTTTTTTTCTCAGAAGAAATGTTAATTTATTTAAATTATTTGGCATTTTAGTCATTGCTAACTAAGTGTGTTTGTATTTTATTTAAGAGGTATAACCACTAAACTATATTAAAACAGTGATTTTTCCTAATAGGCCGTCAATGGAAATATTATATGATAGAAAGTATGTTAGATAATTATTGTGGATAAACTTCATAATAAAAAAAAAAAAATTTCTATAAAACTAATTTTATGTTGTTTTCTCCAACTTTCTGATGTAATTTCTACAATATAGTTAATATAAATGTAAATAAAGATCATATCATACAAACTAAACAAAAATAATTATCAAAGCGATGAAATTAATGAAAATGATATTTAGACAACTTTTACTAATTTTTATATTTTTGAAACTGCATTTTAAAAAATAACAGTAAATACATGTATGCCAGTGTAAAATAACTAATACAAACATTAACAAGAAAATATTTAAAACTGAAGTATATGAAAGTCGATAGATGAATGTACACTAAGAAAATGAAAAGTGCTATTTTTTTTTGTACGTAAACAAAACAACCTAAATAAATGTATGCTTTTTTCACTAATTATCCCTTTTCCAAGTTATACCAGTCAAATCTGTGGAGCAAATCTGGTAGGACAGTATCTCTACCTGTAAGCTTATCCAAGGATTCTGCGTTTCTTATAATCGAATAGCACTAAAATATTAATTAGATGTACTTAACTGTAAGCACATAAACTGAAAAATTTTATTTTTAGGTACAAAAGAAATATAACTTAAATGCAGTATTGATTACTCTTGAACGATAAAACCGGGTACTATAAATAAAGAAATAGATCGGTAAGGCTGTATTTCTGAAAGATTTTGAAAGTTCTTGAAAATTTATTTATTAAATCGGATCAAACCGCAGGACCACTTGCAAACCAAAATATCTCATCCGTAAAAAATTAGAAGATTTGTTTTCCACTTGAAATAACCACTGCCATTGAAATAATTTACAGAAGGGTTAACAAACCTCAAACCTTAAGGACTTATTCTCAACATTTTTCCATATACATAGGACCAAGAAATTCTATTTTACACAGATATCAAAATCTGTTCAAATCAAAGCAAAATTGTTTTTGAAAGCAACATTTCATGAAGTAACAAATTCTAAGTTATCATTTCGGTGTTAAATTATATTGTATCTAAAATCAGATACAAAACAGATAGAGTAGCAATTTTAAGAAAGCTGAATAATTTATTGTCTGGTACAGATCTCGAAAGAAAAACTATTTTGAAATAAAAAATTGTACAATTTCATTTTCTTAGCGACTAATTTTGTCTCAATGGTACATTAACAGAAAAAATAAACATATTAAACTATAAAAACAAATCTATATATTATTCGACTTGGTAAACAAAATTTAAATCCAATTTTATAATGTCAATATTTGTACTCAGTTTGTCACTACCAATTTAATGATGGCTGATACAAGTTTAAATTATATTTTCCCTTATATATTCAAGAATAATATTTCTGTATTAATTTTTAAGACTACCATGTAAACACCACATAAATCTTCTTTTTTTTTTAATGACCACTGAATTACACAAAGACAAAACAACTTTCATGAATTAAAATTATCTTTACAAATAATTAGACATACAAAAAAAAAAGGGAATGATAAATTCTGCAAAAAAATACCAGAAGTAAGAATGTAATCTCCAAATGTGCTTTAGATATACTGTGCGGAAAAAAAAATTTACCTTGCATAACCAGCAAGTTACAAAATAAATATCTGCCTTAAATAAATAATTATGTTATAATAATTTTAAAATTAATGATCGTGCGAATTAAATACTGTGCCGTTTATTGAAGTTATGTTCAAAGGGCTGCAGATGGTATAAATCTGTTAAGATAATTTATTTCAAAAACCTAATAAATGTGAAAACAAATAATCTCTGGCTACATTTAACAAATAGGCTAGAGTTGTTTTGTCTTACAAAAAATATTTTTATAATAAAAACAATCTGACTGTCAAAACAAGCAATGAACTTCAAATATAGTTATTTGTAATTTGCACACTCTAAAGATCATCATCCAAAATTATGCATCCACCAGTGCATCGTTTACATTCAGCATAAACGCTATATTTTTACCAAATTTAATGGTACTTACCATATATGTAATTATATGTTATTTTCAAAGTCTATTTATTTATTTAAATACATAAATCGCATAATGACTTCACTTTTCTTTTTGATTTACTCAAATTATTTTAATAGTTGCTCCTGTATTTTTTTAAATGGAGCAGGTTTCTGGTAGAAAAAGGATTTAAAAACACTGAACCGACTGCACGATGAAACTATCACTCTGTAATTACTATAGTTTTTCGAAAGAAAATAAACTGACTGTGCTGAGAATATACTGCAAGTTTTTTTTTTTATTATCAAATTGCCTTAAATTGAGTGTGTTTTTCCTACAGAAATAATTATAAAATAAACCTGAAAATATAAGCAAAATGTTTACACTTATCTCATTAAATTTAGATAATTTTATTCTGTCATTAAAATGGGATACCACAATAATTAGAAATAATTTAAAAAAAAAACACAAAACTCAAATAAATGGGACTTAACTACAATAATACAATTTTATGGTGATTATAACTATACTATACACATTTTATAAAAAGTCTTTAATATAATAATAATTATTACTTAAGTATTATCCATCAATGAAAGCTCAACTACAATTATAATAATAAGCAGACAGACTAGGTGTGAAATATTATAAGAATTTCTGCAGTAGATACAGAAACATTTATAGCAGTTACTTAAAAACTAATACTTTTAATTATTCACATTAAGCAAACAGTAGCAATAATAAATTTACTTGAATTTATTAATTTGAAATTAATAAAATTCTTTTCCCTCCAAATTTTACATACAAATAACAATAAGTCGCTACAGAATTGTACTATATAATAATAAATATATACGTATAAAATAATGATGAATAATTGCTGTTTAATGTTATTTATGATAATAACAATTATGATTATATTAATGACTAGAATGCCACTAGATATCAAATGTGATGTTAAATGTGTTTTATTCAGTAGTAGGCAGTGATGTTGAGCAGTGTTTTTTTATTCACTTACATATAATATAATGCTTTCATTATTGTACAGACCGCTTTTAAAATATCAAATCCCATAATTTTTTTTTAATATGTTGTAACTAAAGAAGTACGGCAGTAATCATCACCATATACTTAATTTTAATGGATAACATTAACACATTGAGTGCCAGCCACTCCAATTGGAGTAGTGATATCAAGTCATTTATATAGCTGTATTGCGAGCGAGGCGTAGTGCATATAAGAGTTGTAATGCTGTTACAGCATCATTGAAAAATAATTTTTCAACATGTAGTGGTTTTTTTTTTCATCACTATGTACCAAATGACTGACAAATCGTATCCTTCTAGACGCACAGGAAACAAATATCTGTCCCTAGAAGACATACAACACTTGTAATGAACAAATACGGCTAAATTTGGAAGAAAGTGACAGTAGTGTATCAGATGAAAATGGTGATCAGTATTTCCTGCATTCTGAAACTTTGAATTCCAGCTCTGAGGATGAATCTTTTGTCGCCAATGCAGAAAATTTGGATGAACGATACAGGGACGTTAAAGAAATTTATTTATATTTAAAGAACAACAACGAACACTTATTTCGATTGCAGATGATGCTAAGCCTATAGAATTTTTTTTTTGAAATGCTCGTCTATGATAATGGTTTGCAAACTATTGTCTAGTTTACTAATGAGTATGCTGCAGAAGTCTGTGTACTCTGCATACATTGTTGATATCCTGTATAACGAACTGGAAAGATGTTATAGTAGATTTAAAGATATTTTTTGGCTTATTACTTCACACCGGTACTAGTTCTTTGTCTCATCTCAGTGACTACTGGAAGACAGAACCACTTTTTGAAATACCAGTGTTTAGGAGATACATGTCTCAAAACAGATGTCTGTTAATTTTAAGATGTCTATATTTCTCTCCTGTTGTCCCTGATGCAACTGTCTACAAAATAAGAGGTATAATAGATTAACACAAACTGACTGAGATTTACAACCCAGGTAAAGAACTATCTCTAGACAAGTTGATGGTTCTCTGGTGTGGTCGTTCACTATTCCACCAGTATATAAGAAACATAAATACAGAATAAAAATATATACTCTAACTGAACTGTTTGGTGCTTAAAATTCATATGTAGAAGGGGCCACAGACATTTTATGTGCTACTGGTCATACAGAAAAGGTAGTGATATTGGAGGAAAAGTTAAGTTCAGTCTACCTCGATAATTTTTATAACAATACAATATCTAGCTACCAAATTACTTGTTGAAGAGACTTATCTTACTGGTATTCTTAGAGCAAACAGAAAAAATAACCCAAAAGAGTTAATGTTGCAAAAATTAAAAAAAGGAGAACACAAATCTGCATTTAGGAATGGAGTTCATGTTTGGGAATGGCGTGACAAGTGCACTGTAAATTTCATTACAACTGTTATAATTTGTCATTACAATTTGGAAATTCAGTTACGAGCCCTTATATGAATAAAAGAGACTCTATAATGGAGAAGCCAGTAGCTATTATAAATTACAAAAAGTTTATGTCTGGAATCAATCGACAAGATCGAATGATGGCATACTACCCTTGTAGTAGAAAAACTATTTGGTGATACAAAAAGGTTTCATCCACACATTTCAATTTTGTTTATTAAATTCTTAGTTTTTGTATTCTAAGTAATTTAAAGAGTAGGCATCTTCACAATTTTCATTTGGATATAATCAAAAGCTTGTTATCATTCCATGCAACACCTATTATTCGACCACTAGCTAAACTTAAGGAAAACCTTACAAGTCGCATAAGTAAAATTAAAACGCCACCAGAAAAGAAAGGATTGAAAGAATCTAAAAGGTTTTGCAGCAAAGAATGTAAAAAAAAAAAAAATAAGGAAACAAGCTATTTATGAATTTAAAATGTGTCCTGGAAGTCCCAGACTTTGTATTAATTGCTTTAATGATTATCATAAAAATATGTAACATAAAGCTAAAAGCCTAATGTAACTCAGGCTTAAATTGGGTAATTTAACATTTTTTTTTTAAATTTTAATAAATATTACAGTGTTGATTTTACCAGGTTAGTTATTTATTCTCCTTTTAACGATAACTCTGATTGGAGTTTACCATCAATAAGAAAATATTGATGCTAGATATCGATCACTCTGATCAGAGTTCAGATTTTAAATACGTAGTTTATCACAAAAAAAATTACAAAAATCACTCTTCTAATATATTTACACTGTATAAAAATTCCACAAGAAAAATAAATAAAAAATTAAAATACCAGTATCTGTAAAACTTCTAAATTTGTACCTGGCAGTCAACATGTTAGTTCTTATATTTACTTTGATTATTAAACAGTTTAATGGAATTTTCTTGTTTTTAAAAGATTAAATATGCAAGTCTTTGGACTTGCATATTTGTTACTTTATAAGTATGAATAAAACAGAGCCGTAATAAATCACTAAATAAAGTAACAGAAAGAAATTCATGGAAACCAGCAGCTGCTACAAGAGGTTGTAAATCAAAGTAAAGAATATAAAAAATTGAACATACACAAATGCGATTGCTTGTAACTCTGGCAAGTCTACTCGTACTGCTTCCATGCAGTTACATTTATTACACTTAATGGTATAAGACAAATATATGAGACGTAAACATACATGTATTTAAGGCCACAAAATACAGCCATTCTGGATTCTTGAGTTAATGGAAATTGAACCTTCATTTTATAAAAAAAACTCTTAAATAATATACATAACATCAGGAACTTTTTTATTTGTTAATAAAACCAGTTAATAAATTGAATAATAAATGTCATCAAATGATCAATGGAATACAAATGTTATACAGATTTATAAAACTATAATTATTCACCTATAATGTGGCTGATTAAATAAGAAACATATTTCTAACATTGTGCCAAGCATCAAAGCAATTATAACGTGATGTTATGACAGGAAAAAATAGTCTTCCAGGCTAGGTATAATTTTAGCAATTATGTCATTTAGAAACTTACATTAATGGGTAATATATCAGATAAAGCCTTTTTAATTTGATAGGCTTTCAGATTATATCTAAGCAAAACATTCATAACTTAGTGTTTTGTAATAGTTATTATACTCTACTGTTTAGGTTAACATAAAAATTTTATCTTTATTTACCTCTTTATAATTCCCATGACTTAAAATTGCACGAAATTTCAGATTAATCACAATTTTATGTAATCGATCTCAGAAAAACAGCATTCTACTGCTATCTTAATATGTGGAAGGATTTCAACATCTATTTATGAATTAGGGATTATATTAATAAATTAGATCTCACTATTAACTAGTCGCCTAATAACAACATAAAACTTGAAAAAAACAATTTTCCATAAATTGAAAAGCTTTTTCACATTTAGCTAACTGAAGATAATTAATTTAGTTGATCGGTAAAGGAACATTACTTTTACCCAGACCGATAATAAATGACTTTTTAAATATGTATAAAGAATTTAATGCTGAAAAATTAAAAAGCTAATTTTCTTAAATCTAATTTGGATTACTAACATTATGGGGAAACAAAACTTTGAAAATGATTTTCGGGAAAGCATATGAAATCAATGACTCTACGACTTAAGTATTTAACAGAAATAAAAAATATTATGCTGTGTAACATACAATTTTGTGCTAAATTCATTATTAATATAAACATTGCCCAGTAATTTTTCTTTAAATAAATGATAAGTTTATTTCTTAAAAAAAGTTATGAGAAACAGTAAAAGTAATAATAAAATTTAAAATTGCAAAATTAGCATAATTCATAAAAAAGATAAATTTAAATTAAAAAAATGTTTTTAACATTTAGCTGGAGGTTTCATTTTTGTTAAAGTTAGATGAACAGGAGGATGTGTTTTTAATATATTTTGTCACATTAAAGTGACAGATTGAGTTAACTTATCAACAAAAATAAAAAGATCACTGTTCCTAATTAAGTCATTAGCAACTTTATAATTAATTTTTACCTTTTATTCACTGAAAATTAAACTGCAATTAGTTCTATGTATGCAGAATGAACATAGAAACAAACATCCTTTTTTTTTTTTAAATAATTTTTGTTGCATTTGAGAATTTAATCTGTGAAAATAAAGTACCATTCTGACAGACTTATAATAATTATTAAGATTTGAATTTTTTCAAAAATCAATTTAAGTTTGCAAACTAAACAAAAAAAACTACACAATTAACAGGATCCAATAACTGTAAAATGAATTAATACAAAGCAATTTTAATTGTAATTTTAGTAAATTGTAATCGTAGTTTTGCAAAAATATTACTCAACTATTCACAAATAGTACTATAACCGCATTACATTTTATGATTTGCATGAAAACTACTGTAGATCTTTAGTCACAATAAAATTAATTTTATTACTACGAAATTGAATCATCAACCGTATTGTCAGCAGTATAATCCCTATAATTTCAACATAACATATAATAAGTTACAAAAAACTATTAAAGCATACTAAAAAACAAACAAAAATCTGAAAATAAATTCTATAATACAAAGAAATGCGCTAAAGAAAAAAAATACAGAGCCTTGCATTAGAAATAATACTAGTACCTCATTTATTGATAACTGAACCGTTTAATCTTAAAATTTCTTCATAAAAATTATAGTAGCATCATCTATAACCGATTAATTATATTTAATTAAATTATTAATAGTTATAATTTTCATTTTAGATTTTAATTTAACTATTATTTATTCTTTACAATCTATAAAAAGTAATTAACATTCTAAGTATATAATAAATAATTAAAAAAACAATATTAATATGCAATACAAATATTTATACAAAATTTTAAAAGAAAAACCAATAAACAATGTATAAAATACATAAATTTATAATGTCAATTTGTTATTTAAAAGGAAACTATATGTAATTTTTTTTTTAGTTTAATTTATAGAGAGCAAATGATTTTATTATATTCATATAATTAAAAATGAATTACAACCAGAGAAAGATTAATTCTGTGCTTTTATAATAGTAAATATTGCATAAAAATAAATAGTAACAATTAAGATGTAATAATATTACTAAGGTAAATAACTACAAAAATTTAAATATACTAAAAATGAATTTTAAAAACATATTATTATATATAATATATATACTGCTGTTATGTTCCTTTTTAATTAACAGATATGTATTACAACTTTCTCAACTTATTTACTTTGTCCTGTATAACAAAAGGAAATACCGTCATTACAATAAATAAAAAAAATAATAATAAATATAAATGATCACAGTACAGTGCAAGGATATATTACCAGTAACATGCAAGGCCAATAAACAGCAAGGCTGTGCTTTCATTTTATCAAATACAGTTCCAATTAATTAAATAAAATTATCAAATAAATTATTTGGATATACAAATAATGAATACTTACTTCTAAGTAAATAAACTACAATAAAAAACTTTTAATCTTAATTATAAATGACATGGTACACAATTCTTTTAATTACGCCAATAATTAAAAGGGTAAGCGTTTTTTATCAGCAGATGCTATCTGGTGTCATATAATAGCGTTAACAGTTCTTAATCTGAAGCTTATATTTTATACAAGAAATTCACACCTTTTATTTAGCAAGAATATTAATATTACAGCAGAACATTATTTAAAGAACCAAAATGTGGCCAGACCTCTTTTTTGAAAAAAAAATAAACAAGATTTTTAAGTACGTAAATTTTGTTATATGATATAAGGTAAGTTTTATTACGTATATGTGCATTAGAATAAGTAAAAATTACTAAATAATTAAAACAAGAAGAATTATTGTAATACAGGTCAATCTTGACTCCTATATGATCCACATATCGATACATACTCCTTAAGCTTATTTCAAACGCACAGATTCAGGCTTTAAACACTCCCTTGTCTACGGTAACGTGTAGACAATTTCTTTTAAGAAAACAAATAAAATCACAAAAATAAGGCAGCAGGCTATATCGCTAACTACAAGTAAAATTTTTTAATTACAAACCTTTAAGATAGAAAAAATGTATAAACTGTTTCTTACATTAAATAATCACGCTAAATTTTTTTTATAGAATTTTTACTTTCCAAAAAGCAATAATAAATTTTATATTATTTAGATAAAATATATCTTATTTTAAATACATCTTGCACCTTTCTTATATACTAATAATATATGTAACTGAACAAAACTACAGCTTCTTGAGATATTTGGAATGCATATACGTAATTTTTAAATTCTATTCTCTTTCTTTGTAGGAAATAGGTTTTTCATCTGAAATAAACACAACATTAATAAGGCAAATATTTTTAGTATTGTGCTTAAAAGATTTATTTGTAAAATATTCATTATATTAATTTATTGTAAACATTTCGCTTCTTAATGAAGGATAGCGTAACAGGATTACTGAATTACTTTCTGAAATATATTTTATAGAACTGTCATTTCATTTTATAAAGCTTTAAGATATTAAAATAATAATGTTTTGTCTCGTATAAGTTCAAATTTATTTTATTATTTATTTTTACTCAGCTTAATATTTGTTGTGAATTCACTGCAACGCATTTGTTGATTAAGTTCTGATTACAGAACTAAAGAGATAATGACAAATCCATTTAAAAAATAAAACATAAATAAATAAAATTAGTAGATTTTGCAGTGAAAAATATTTTTTTAAGAATGCAAAACATAATACATGTTCATTGTTTTTCTGTCTTAGATTATTAAGACAACAAAGAAAGGAAAAAAAATATCCTTTTGTTCAAGCAAAAGGCCCGCATATGGAAGTATTCTACTGAACACGTTGGGGATCCATGATAAACGACAAAATACATAAAACAGTAAAACAAAACATACAGTAAGTATAATAATTATTTAGCAAAATAAAACAATTCTCAGACTAAAAAAAAAATACATCTAAAAATCTGTTAGGATGACTAACAGGACTATATGATTAGGATAAAAATAAACATCATAGTACTATTAATTTATCTCCTACAACGGCATCATCAACATATATGTATTCCGTTAGGTTCTGATGGAATCTACAATGAATAATCTTTTCTTTTTTTTTCAATGTAAAACTTTTAAGTAATGAATAAAAAAACAAAAATATATAAAATTAGCAAACGGTTATAAATAACAAATTTACATAATAAAGAAAAGAGCAAAACAAAATTATCAAATATAATTCGATATAAAAAAAATTCAATAACGGTTATTATTTTTTTAAATTTATAAATAAGTATTCTATAAGAATTTTAACTGTTTATATAACTTACATTCAATCCAAAACTGAACAATTTTTACACGATTAATAAACTACATAATTAATTATTATTCAACATTTAAATTAAAATACAAATCATATTATTAATAAGAGTATAACAACAAATAAAAACTATACATAAACATTCTTAATAAGTAAAAGAATTACATAACAAATACCTAACCCTTCAGAAAAAAGTTTATTAGTAAACAAACTACAACCGTAATTTTAAATGCTACCGTTAAAAACCTAATTCGACTCAAAATAACTAAATTATACAATGAATTTTAACATTTTTTTTATAAAAATGTACACAAACATTTTATTTTAAAAATTCACACCATATAGATAGAATTGTAACTAATACTTGTTCAATACTAAATTATAACTATATATTTTGATTAAAAACACAATCATAGGGAAGAAAAAACAAAGATAATAAAATAAAGAAATTTAAACAATATTAATACTACAAACTATGATTTAAATAAAATCAAAATTAGTAATACCAAAATTTTGTAGTTTCAATACTCTGAATTAAAACATATCTCTTGCTAATTTTTTTTTTTAAATCAGATCTCATGGAATATGAGAATTTAAGATTTAACCTGCTATTAATTTATCCTTTTTTCAATTATTAACCAGTAAAAATCATGTCAAAATTAAAATTTCAGACACGCACAATATTAATAATTTAATACATTTTGTTCCTAGTAAACTTACTCGGTTGAAACATATCTGGAAACAGATTCATAAACAGCAATAGAAAGAAAATATACATAAATCTGATAGAATTCCATAGTAAAAATTAAAAATGGTTTATCATGAAGAAACATCAAACAATGCTCTGATGTGAATTCATTAATGGCAGATGTCGATAGGATTTCAGCACATTTTTAATTAATTAGTCATAAATTTACTAAAAAAATTACAGTAATCCTTTGTTAAATATGGGATCGCTATATAAAAATAAATATAATTAAAATTACACAATTAAAGATTTTTTTTTTAAATAAACAAAATTCCAATCAGGAGACACACTATATTTAATCTAAACTACATTAAAATAAATACACAGCTTCTATAAAACTGCCGAATGATTTTTTTTACATAATTGGCTCTCAATAGATTAAATTTAATACTGTATACGGTACGTTACTACAATGTATTTATTTTTTTATTAAATGTTCAAGATAGATAAGTTTTCTAGTCCTTCTTTAATCTCGTGAAGGATTATTAATAGACATTTTTAAACAGCATTGTTTATTCACCATCCATTATCAACAAGCCATATCCACTTGATATGTTGTTATGTTACAGAGAATGGAAAACTAAAGAATAAATCGATACTAGGATGCAAAGGGAGCGAAGATACTATCAAAAAGATAATACGCAATATCTGCATTAAAATTATACTATATCCACAGAGTCTCTTATAACAGTCATCGTACCAGAAGCATTATTTGAATACATAATATGTTATTCACTGCAAAAACTAAATCCAGACATCAGAAAAGAGTAGAACAGATGTAATGTACTAAAGAAAAAACCCAACAAATAATGAATGATCTCTTTCAATAATAATTTTAAAAAAAAAGTTAAAATGAAGAACAATATTTTTTTTAAATTACCCACAGAAGTAGGTCTTCACTAAAGAACAATGAACCAATGGTCTACTATATAAAATAAATCAAAAAATCATGTAACAGAACGATAAAATAAGGGCTTTTTATTCTGTAAACAGGACATTATATTAAAGAAACTGGAGGAAGTAATAAACATATAAAATGAATATTATTCTTTCAAGTACCTGTTGTTATTTATAAGAAATGTAAATACATATTTCGGTAAAAAGAAAAGAAAAATTAGTGAAATTACCCGTTTATTTTTACTTGTTAATTTAAAGGAAAATACAAATACATGAATAATTTTTCTTCATGCTTGAAACACACAATAAATCTGCTGATATCATCTTACGCTTCATAATTCAGTATAAAGTCAGAGACACAGACATTCAGTTAACACATTGTATAATTCTATCGTAACAACTGTACTTATTACCGTGGTAATATAAAAATTCAAACCGAGAAAATAAACAGCATTACATTATCGATAAATATTATCAGAATATATTTCTTATTTAGATGTTCTTCTGCTTTCTAATTAAACAAAACAATGTTATTATTAATTCCTTACATAACCGGCTTATCAATGGAAAAGGTATAACAATACATGTTGATGCTCAATACACATAATAGTATCCGCTTGTCAGATAATAAAAGTGAAGATAAAATAGAGCGCGCAACCTCCTTCTACGCATAAAAAACATCTTCATGTACTAAAAAATTACACTTTGTCTGTTCATTTTCAGTTATAAGAATTATAAATAAATGTGAAGATAAACAACTTTTATAACTACAACTAATGTTACAAAATAACAAAATTTAATGATATACAAAACTATCAAACTCAAAAATTAAAGATATCCTGTATTATGAAACAAAAGAATAAACTTCTGCACCTTAATGAGTGAGCACACACATGCACGCACACATTTAAAAAAAATAGTAAACAAGAAATCAATAACTTGTTTGATTTTCCTAATTTTTCTACGCCATTTATAAAAATAGTAATAATAACTAATTTCAGAGGATTTTGATTTCACAAAAAAAATTTCCAGCAATCAATAACATTCTGATTAACACGAATACATTTTTAATATGAAAAAAAACATAAATCTGAAAATAAAAAATAGAAAATTTATCTATTGACAAAATAAATTTTTAAAAGACATCAATATTAGCTCATACCATATAAAAAATGTTTAAAGATATGTGATATAATAAAAATAACTAAACATTTTGTAAGGGTTCGATAAATTTAAAACAAATCCTAAATTAATGCAAAATTAATATGGGCTAGATAACATCAACTGAGCAATGTAAAATTATCTTAATAAATTATTATGATTGTATTAAAAAAAAAAAAAAACTAAATAAACAAAATAAATACCAAAAGAAAAAAAATTTGTACTAAATTTTACAACCTGTTTCTAAATAATACACCTACAAATACCATTAATTATGTTATAAAACAAATATATGATAATATTATGCTAAATTAAATAAATAAATTAAATGATAAGTGAATAAGTAAATGATTAATAAAATAAACAACACAAAGACATTTCTGTTATTGTACTTTTAAGATTGACTAGGATTAGAGTCAATAAAAAGAAATAAAACAAGGTGGGGATATAAATGCAAAACAAGATAATAGAAATAATATACGTAAAATAAGTAATGTGAATGATATTTATCATATTTTACCAAAAGCTACCGGAAGACTGTCCACCTGGAGGATTTCTCACTCGAATACAAGCACGGTGGCCACTATCATCCATCTCAGCTGCAACAATAACAAATTATAATGAAAAATAGAATTTAAAACAATCATAGATAATACTATCAGTGGAAGTAATAAGAAATGCAAAAAATCTGATGTGGACCCACATAACTTCCTTGAATGCCTATTAAAATCACATATACACATTTTTTGCAGTACTTCATTTAAAAGCGAGATACAACCCTCCAATTCTTTAATAAAGAAAGTTACATAATTCCTACAATATCACTTTTTATTAACATCAAATATTTATACGATTCAACAACCTTACCTGAAATATTAGGTTAGAGTAAAAGTCCCTTTATTACTCTTTAAATAAAAATAAGTCTTATATCTATCTAATAATATGGTTTTTAAATTATTATGATGCAACTATCAACAAAATGAAAATATACATGAAACAGGAGAAGTTTACTATATTTTACAGCAATATTTATTATCAAATAGACTGAAAATCCAAATACACTGAAAATTTCAGTAACATTTATTATTATTCAATAATATTTATTAAATAATATTTACTTTCAATAAATATTAATAAATCAATACATTTCAATTTAAAAAAAAGTTAAAAAAATAAATAAAAAAATTAAAAAAATGGAAAAAGGAGATGAAGTCCGATTTGAACAGATATGCCTTCCCTTGTAAGATCCAAATATTTCATTAATTAAAATTTTATTTGGCTGTAACTCTGGAACCGATGAAAATAAATAACACTTTAAATTTATCGTTGGAAAGTTCTCAATGAGGGCCTATTACTACAGTTAAGAAATAGTGGAAAATTCAAATTTTTGGGGATTTTGGGCTTTTCTCAACACTTTTGGTTATTGATTGCAACCAAAAGGGGAGGTGCACAACTAGACATTACAACAGTCCTATATAGGGTGGCATCAGACTTGAAACAAGGTCTGCTGCTTGCTAGGGGGAAAAAAAAAAAGAAAAAAAAAAGATTATACATATATATATATATATATTTTAGGTGTAAATTAGGATTAAGTCAGAGGGTTTCTAGGTTGAAGTAGTTTTAGGCTAGATTTAGGGTCAGAGGGTTTCAGGAGGAAGTAGGTTAGTAAACTGTGGTCAGAGGGTTAAAGGCACAGAAAAAAAAAAAAATTAAACACGGGAAGAACATGAAAAAACGTGGCGACGAGTAGGATATGGGAGGCAGCATGTTTGCAGAGGATGCTTTGGTCCAGGACACAAGCAAGAGTGTACTGGATTGGGGTACTTCCAATGAAGCATCCGGGCCCCTCTTAGGTTTGAGAGGTTGCGTGCTGGTGGGGGAGGGCACTCACGCATTTCTTAATGCGCATGCCACCCCTTTAGGTCAGGTGTAGGGCAGGAAGGGCAGTGTCTTGGAGGAGGAATGTGTCAGCTTCCCACAAGCGAGGAGTCGCCACGCTCTATGGATGCTAAGAGAACCCCAAAGGGGGGCTCCACTGCAGGAGCCCAAACGGGAAGAATAGCAGGCAGGGGTAATCTGCTGCCACAACACCCAGGGCTGGCTGATGTTATGCCGAAAGGCGATTCCAACCGCCCCTGTGAGGGGAAGGGGGAGGTATTTTTAGAGGGTGAGAGCCCCACAATGTCATCTGTGCAGGCATATTTCGGCTGGTAGAGCTTTTTTCTTCCTCCTCCTATGCAAAAAAAAAAACCCCAGTCCTATATAAAAAATTTCAACACCCTACAGCTAATCGGTTTTGAGTTATGCAAGATACATACATATGTATGTATGTATGTATGTATATACATATATATATATATATATCATACATATCATTCTGCATATAATATGTTGAAACTAGTCCAAATGGATTCAGGGATGGTCAAA
>JAAAKQ030227205.1:0-11345 GCA_010016005.3 Zanna intricata | reverse complement strand
CGTGTGTGAAAAATGCCATGCCTGACCGGGATTCGAACCCGGGACCTCCGGATGAAAGGCCGAGATGCTACCCCTCGGCCACGGAGGCCGTCAGCCGTCTATTTACTTTTATGAAGTACAACGATTTATCTGAAATAAAACAGATATTAAAAGTATAAAACATTGAAAGTTTTATATCTATATGTAAATTTATTTTCTCCGTGTGGAATTGTTAATCTTCCATCGGGCGCCTCCCCAGGTTGCGGATAGGAGAATGTTCATTAGATATAGTAGATGCCGGGAAAATAAAATACTCAGAGTGGACAAAATCTAAACCTTGAAGTTTGAAGTTGGTTCTCCAAAGGCTAGTGGAAGAAGAACCAGATAGAAAACTCCTGGTCGCCCAGATTGGGGATCGAGGCGTTGGGCCAGCACTACATCACTCATAAAACGTTTTTATCGCTAAAAACCTAACTTAACCTTCCGGATTACTCGGAAAAGATATCGCATGAGGCAAAGAAAAATGAACTTTGGAACGTGGCAAACAGCATTAATTCAGGAGATTAGAACAAAACAGAGGGAGGTTTTCAACAGTCGGATAGGTTTGAAGTTGGTATTGGAACATTAACTGAAGTAAAGAAGAAGGATAAAGGAAATGAACAATATGGTAATTATTTGATGTTTTACAGTGGGGTTGTTAAGAGTCATAAGAGCTAAGGCAGAGGTGGCCATTGTAGTAAGGAAAACTCTTATAAGGAATTGGGAAGAGGTAAGTGAAAGGATTTTAAAAATGGAATTTAGGATTTGAGGTCCATCAATAGTGGTGATTGCAGTCTACATCCTACAAATAATGCGGATAGTAATACAAGGATGATTTTGAGAACAGCTTTGTTGATCCCTTTACTGGAATAAGCCAGCACAAAGAGATATTAAGTTTAGGGGATTTGAATGCCAGAACAGGATGAAAGAAACATGATGAAATCATTGGAAGGTTTGGAGATAAAGTTGTAAATCATAATGGAAGATGGTTGATTAATGTGTGTGAAACGTTTGGATTGCGGGTAATGAGCGGATACTTTCAGCATAAGGAGACTCATATACTTGGATACAGACAGCCTACTCGGAACCTCAAATCTATTATTGATAATTTGATTCAGAGACAGAAATCTCAGTTACTTACTTACCGAAGATGTAAGGGTGTTCAGAGTTGCTGAGTGTGGAACGGATAATTTTTTGTTAAGAGAAGATGTGTGTACAGTTCAAACATAGTATTAAAATTCACGAGAATGAAGTAGAGACTGAAATAAGAGTCGCATAATTTAAATGAAATAAGAGCTGGAGCTGTTGAATCAGGAGTCAGTCAGGTTGTTCAACAAGTTTCGGTTGGCAAAAGTGATTAAAAAGTCATAGAGTGCGGAGGAGAATCATAGCCAAATAAAAGGGTATTCATGGAGCAGTGAGTGAGGCTTTAGGAGAGAGAGACAATTCGATAAAGATGGAAGGCTGGTGTGGAATGAAGGATTGGATGGCTTGATTAAGGAAAAGAAAGCATTTGAAAAGTGGTTGGATAGCAAAAATATAGAGGACAGAAAGTTGTATGCAAGAATTATTAGGAAGTAAAAAAGACAGTGGCGAAGGCAAAAAATGAGAAGTGCATTATTAATGGATAATTAATTATTTGGTATGTGTATTTTTAATGGATGTTTTGTTGAGGGGATATGCTAAAAGAATGGAAACTGGCATATTTCAATGTATAAGAAAGAGCTAGAACGGACTGTAGGAATTAGAGGGACTGCTCCCTCTATAATTCCTGTCACGTCTATTGGGAGATTGTAGGGACGCATTGTTAAAATGAGGATAGTGAGGGAGATAGTAATTGGAGAGGAGCAGGCTGGTTTTACGGCAAGAAAGTCATGTATGGAATATTTTCATTCTGAGAAAACTTTTGACCGAATGAATAGTTATAAACTTGGAGACCCGTATGGTTTTCGTAGATTTCGAAAAAGCTTATGACAAAGAAATTGTGCCGGTAAAGAAATTCTTAGAAGTTATTAATAATTGTAGGCTTCATTCGACGTTCGTAAGAGCAATTTATGACTTTTGTAGGAATCAAGTGAGCGTTGTTAAGGTGGGAAAATAGCTGTCAAAATTTTAGCCTTACAAGCTAAAACTGTCTGTTTAAGCTTTACAAGGTATTGGAAAAATGTAGAAGAATGGGAGTGGAGGTGGATGGCGAGTGTATATATATATATTTATATACGCATAAATATATATATATATATATATATATATATAAATACATGTTGTTGTTCGCAGATGATCAGGTGATCATAGCATCACATCAGTTTAATATTAACTATTTAATAAGAAAATTGATGGAAACCTTTAAGTGGAGCTTGAAAATAAATTTCACTAAGACGAGTATTCAGTGGCTGGTGCAAGAGGAGATGACTTGACTATAGATGGGAATATAATCGAGGCATGCGAGGACTGTGTACTATATGTCTATATTATTACAGGAAACAGCGGAAAAAATGTAAATCATCGTATAGATTTGGGACAGATGACTATCCAGAAGTGCAATTCTCTGTGGTGGACTGAAGGAAACAGAAAGCAACTAAGTATTGGTTGTACAATAGTATTGTTGAGAGCACTTTATAGTGCGACTCAGAAGCTTGGGAAATTTGAAAAAGAAATGTCGGAAGGCTGTGGAGATGAATGTGCTGCGCAGGAGTTGTGGAGTTTCTAGAATGCGGTTTGTGAAAAAATGAGGAGATCAGGAGAAGAATTGGGGCAACCGGTACAGTGATTGATGTTTTGGAGGGAAGAAAACTACAATGGTACAATTTCGGAGAATGGAGGAGTATAAATAGCCTAGGAAGATGTTGGAATGGTCTCCAAGAAAAAGGAGGACCTCCAAGGCAGTGGATGTCTGGAGTGATAGCGGCAATGGAAAGAAGGAATTTGGAGGAGGAAAGTTGGCGGGATAGAAGAGTTTGGCGGTTGGGATGTGAGAGACGACCTTGATAGGCTGTAAACACTCGCATAGAAGAAGAAATTTATTTTACTTTTATAATGGATAATATAACTGATGCTTAAAAAATTTATTAGCCTTCAAATATTAATAATGGTTGGTCGCAGATAGTCTTTTTTTTATTCTTTAAGCTCATAAAAACCAAAATTCATGTGGTTGTATTTGGTTGACAATATATTTTCAAGTAGAGAGAGTAAAAACGTGCTGTTCGTAAGGTACGTTTTTAACTCATATTTTGAAATCATTTCTGGAAATCTCAAGGATGTTCGATAATCCCTGGTGATGTAGGATAAAATCAAGATGGGTTACACAGTAAAGAAGATTAAGTAATAAAAAATTTATTTTAATATAACACTGTATCAAGAAAGCCATAAATATCATAATGCAAAGATGCCTCACAAAGGGATATCAAAAGAACTACGTATTACTTCATAAATTTTTGAGGTAACGTGTCAAGAAGATAAGTTTGCGTTAATAAGAAAAAACGCGTTAATGATAATTAGGAGTAATTATTTGAGGAAATGGGGTTTTATGCAAATGATTTCTCTTCAAGATGAGAGGACTTTTTTAAATAACTGATATCTAATACTCCAAAAACCACGATTATGGTCCGGATTATTTTGATCCAGTCATTCTGTAGATTAGTCAACAATATTTGAAACAGTGCTCAACACTTAGAATTAGCTTAAACAATAATTTTTTACCAATTACCAATCAGAGCTTGCTGACTTTTCTTAGGAATAATGATGCTCAATATTTAGCCAGCTTTGGAATGAAAAGAATAAGGTGTCACAGGTTCGACTAACACTTGTACTTCGGCAGGCTTGATATGCAACCGTATATTTGACAAAAAAGCCAATTGGAAACTACTTAACTCCTCATTCTACCTATCATAGTAGAGGCGATTTATTACTCGTGTGAGTGACTGTAACAATAATCATCTGTACATATGATAATTAATAATTTACACGTAACGGAAGCTTATTCTTGTTTGCAGAATTTCTTTTTTAGGTCAACGGGTAATAGAAATTTAAAGATTAAAGCTCCTTTAATTATAAAGAAACTAATAACAAAAGTGTTAGGAATAATAAATTTGTTGTTTTGATTTTACTGTTGTGGATACTAACTTGGGAAATACTCGAACACTTCCCGATTAAATTCAGTCCGGTTTTTTCTAATAAGAATGATCATCATTTGTGAATTAGGATACTAGTCGAACCATTTAACAAAATTGGTTTATATTAAAAGATAATAGATTTTTCAAGAATAAATACAATTACCTGTATGACCGGTAAATTAGTTATAAAAGGGATAAAATTTCGATACTGCCGGACAACTAAAACTTACCGTATGTGAGCATCTGGAAAGGGGATTAATCACAACTGGTTCTACAAATTCAAATTTGTATTTACTTTGTTTATTTACCAATAAAATTAGTGAAAATTAAATTACGTTCAATTTTTTAATTTATTAATTACATGTAGAGAAGTGTTACTTCTTTAACGTAAATATTACAATCTAATTAAATATTTATAATTAAAATTTTAAATATTTAAAATTTTTTTACTTTAATGAGAGATATTGCAATTGAGATACGTTAATCTATGCAACCAACACAACTCAAAATAAATTATTCCCAATTTTTTTTGAGGCCGACATAATTAATTGAAATTATACATAACCAATAAAATAGAACTGGAAAAAATAGTAACAAGAAATATATAAAGATAAGTAAAGATTTTACTTTAGTGTGTTGGGAAACATAAAGATATAACACAATACGAGAAGGATGACAAAACCCTATTCGCGATCTGAACCAATTTTACCGTTCAAAGCATTCAGAAAGTAGATTGACACTTCCTATAATACGTAATCTATAGAACCAAAGCTATGATAAATTATCAATTCTGAAAGTATTTTGAAGTGTAGCACAAACTCAGAATTTTAGAAATAGAATAATTCAATTAAAAAATACTGAACCTGTCATAAAAATAAAGAATACGGTTTTCATCATTAAATTCCAAAGGGATTGAAAATACAGGTATATAAAAAGGGATGTCAACAAAAGAATATGAAGGAAAAAACTTTGTTGTATATCTGGACAAAGCGGGTTGAGATTTCAAGGATTTTTTATGTTTCAGCTCAATACACTTATAAAAATCCAAGACATTTTTTTTTTTAATTAGTAGATATTACCTTAGAAAAACTATGGCAACTAAGATTAGGAAAGTGCAAACTGAACGTAAAAATGTAGATGGAATCTATAAGATAGGAGAAGCGAAATCAAGCGAGTTTGAGATTAATAAAGGAGTAAAGTAGGGAGATAAAGAGACTACGTCCTCTTCTATTCATGACGATATTGTCCTAATTTATGATACCTGTGGGAAGTTGTAATAAAAAGGGTTAATGCAATTCGGGATAGAAGAATATCTATATGTACCCAGAAAAGTAAGGTTATGTACATGACTAAAATGAATTAGATAGAATCAAATTACGTCGGAATTTGTAATCCCGGAATAAGTTAAAAGGTTTGAATATTTGGGAATGCTGATTACATCTTTTTGAATGAAGTTAACAAAGAATACGTAAAACATGAAAAGCCTGTACTTTATTTTTATGACAGGTTCAATATCTTTTAATCGAATTACTCTATTTCCATATCCGAGACTGTGACAATTTGCCACAATACTACCAACTTTATATTACGATCACTAGGAAGTAGCAAACAATTTAAAATTTAAATCTCATAAATTGAATACTGAAGCGACTAATGAATACATAATTCGTTTAATTTACATTTATTTTTCAGGTAGTTTAACAAATAAGGAATGAAGTTGTGTTGTATATATTTATACTAAGTGATTCAAAAAGGACTTCACGACTTTAAAAGTATAAAAATTTATTGAGGCAACTTATAGATTCGGCTGGGGCGTCATTTCGTAGAAACCACATAAAGTTTGTCACCTGATATTCATTTTTGTTCGATATGACTTTCATTTGTAATGCAGCATACATCCCCCTTTAGTTGATTTAATTCCAGACTGTAGCCAGTAAGTTGGTCGTTGCAAATGCATCTGCGGCGTTAATTCGAAGTCTAGCTCGACAGGTAAAGGTAGTACATAAACCCGGTCGTTAATGAAACCCCACAAGAAAAAAATCAATCGGGAGCGAGGTGGCCATGCAATTGGACTTTCACGATCGATCCGCCGACCTGGGAATCGAGTATCAAGAATATCTGAACATCTCGGAATTCTAGGCGGTAATGAGGTGGTGCTCTGTCTTGCTGATAATAATGGCGTCCATCTTGGTCATCATCATCTAATAGAGGAATAAGAACATTTTGAAGCATGACCAAATAAACGATATTATTTACAGTTGCCTTTTGAAAGAAGAATCAATCGTACAGTCTTTGTCTGCTTAGAACACAAAAAACATTGACCTTAAGGATATCACAACTGTGCGGCAAAGTTTCATGTGGGTTTTCGCTACCTTATATTCGGCTAGTAATGGGCGTTCACCTTTTCACTGATGTGAAAGGTTAATTCATTACTAAAAATTACTCTGTCTAAAAATGTATCGTTATCTCCAATTCTATCCATCATTTCCATAAAAAACTGCTGCCGAGCAACTGTGTCGTCTGTAATGTGTTAAACCATGGTTAGTTTGTATGTCTTCAAGTGCAATCATTTACATAATACGTGTCAAACGGTGGTTTTGGAATGCCAGTCTCACGTAACGCAGTCGAGTTGATTTCTGTGAGTTGTTTCAGCACCTTTAGGGACGCGTAGGCGTCCTGGTGATTTTGTATGAAAAACCTGTCTCAACGAAGATTTAGTACCAAAAGTAAATTGTATGCCTACTAGGCATACCAAGCTCTACGAAAATTACGTTGCTGACTGAAAATCGTGAAACCAAAACACACAGCAAGCACGTTCTGCACCAGTGAATGTATCTATTTTTAACAATGCTGGTAACAGCGCTTGTGGCCAAATTCGGTTTTAATGAACTACATGAGTCAAAATATGATTATTTATGTAATGAAATTTGAACCTTTACGTTATGTAATGAATCTTTACGTTATCTAAATAAATTTTTCTAAACTTTTAATTCTGTGAAATCCATTTGGAATTACCGGGTGTAACCATAAAATGGATCTTCCGGGTTTGAATATCAGTCAGCATATATTTTTCACATGTTACAAAAATGTATTATTACCATCCATCAGTAATTATTATTGGGCATCAGTCTGGTATTACTAAAAATTAATGAATAAAAAATATGTAGCAATTATTTAATATTTATTTATCAACATACCTTAGCAAAATATACAGTAAAATCAAGAAAGCTGTCAGCTACAAGTACTTTGTGAAGTATTAATATCGCCCAATAATGAGCAAGATAAAGAAGCCAATACAAACCAGGATCACAAAACTCAAAAATGATTATGGAATGGCCAAGAATTTATTTTATAAAAACGAATCTTCAAGATGGGAAACTGAAATATTACACAATAGTGGTACTGCACGAGGCGGAATGCACAACCTTAGACCAGGGAAAATAAACAAACCTGAAAAAATGGAAAGGACAATACCGAGAAAAATAATGCGACTCAGAAAAGCAGAGGATGATTAGAAACTACAAAAAAAACAATGTACTTTATCGGAAAATCAACAAAATATCAGAAGCGATTGGGAAACGCAGATTTGTCTTCTACGGACACTTATGACAATGGACAAAAACAAATAAACCAATGGAATGTTTAAACTAGGAAACAACAGAAATACAACTACCAAGTGGTTCAAACAAGTCAAAGAAAGTCTAAAATAACCAAAGAGAGAAACATATGAAATCACAGACGTCACGTGTTACACGTTCAGACAAAAGCATTTGTTTATTTTAATTTCTAGGAAAATTTTAGAGTCGTGCCAAAAATAATGTTTTTGATACTTTAGGGTAATGTCAAACTTAAACGTCACGCGCCTATTCGTTAAAATTAAAATTAATCTAATTTTTTAAGAACTGTATTTGATGAAAACTAGGAGAGTATAGGAAAGATTATGTCCAGTTTATTTATTTTTTTATTCTTTTGTAGAGTATAGTCATACGCTACTATTCATCAAAATTAGTTTTTTAAACATTGAGATAGAAAAAACTAAAAAATTTCAAGTTTTAATAAATTAGGGAGCCCAAGGTATCAAGGGGCTTTTTTAAATTAATTATGGTGATTATCAAAATAAAATTTAAGTATCAAAATTCCTAAATTTCGAATAAAAAGATTTTCAGTATTAGAACCTTCCTTACTCTGTGGAGAAAACTGAAGAAATATTTTTTATAAAGAAGTGATCCCTGACAAAAAAATATTATTATAGAAGATAATTGTTTTAAAATAATGTACAACTTTTATGAAAGTAATGAAAAAAATTGCTTTTCATTTTGGGTCTGGAATATAATAGAGGCGCTAAGGCTTCTTTAACTTTAATAACCCTTTAAGTGATGAAGAAAAGTGCAAAAAAATATATATCTTTCTTTTTTTTTAATAAGAAAAATTGAAGGAGTTAAAGTAATAAACAAAAAATAGAGGTGGGTAATAATTTTTAAAAAATTTATAAAAATATTAATACGAGTATACAGTATAGGTTAAGCTTAACAGATTTGTTTAAGTAAAGTTTTCTCTAAATTTAACGCCTCCTTATATAAACGCTAAAATAAGACAATTTTCAAAAAAGCTTTCTTGTATTTTAGGTCCGAGGTCTAAAATTAAAAAAAAAGTAAAAATTTCTTGACAGTTCTATATATGAAGTAAAGATTTCAAAAATTTTTGAAAAATATTTAAACCGAAGGGAGATAAAGCAAAAGAACAAAAAACATATTTTTCAATTTTAAGAGGTGCGGGTTGATCTTTTGAAATTTTTTAAAAATATTTATTGTAGGTAGCAGATTTTCTTTATAAAAGTTTTTTTCTAAAAACCTTTGAAGAAGATCAAGATTGGTTTTTTTATCGTAATATTCTGCCACCCTCTTAAAGAATTTTGAAAAAAAAATTAATATCATCAATGCCACATGTATAAAAATTTTGAGTGAAATTTGAAGAGAATCGGTTCGGTCAATCCGAGATGTATGGCTAAAAGCAGTGCGACGTATAGTTGCCCCAGCGAATCTACGAACTTATCACGTCACCTGCTGACATCTCATTATATTATTGTTTTCCAGAACATTATTTTTGCGCGTAATTATTATTTTTATTTTATTTTTCGACTTATAAACAGTACATTTATATTGTGCGTACAATTCTTTCTTCTGAAGTTGATTATATGTATAAAAATGTTAATGACTCAATCTTGTAAATAATAACAATGCTTTAACCGATGACAAGTGCTTTGGTTCGTATTTATGTACAGGCCTATAAAAATTTATACATGCAGTTAGAAATTATATTTTTTGCCACGATTATATTTAGATCCGTCATTCGTAGTACACAATGTGTGTATAAAGAAATAAACTGTCCAGTTTATATCGTGTTCAGTGAAGGTATTCGGATAGCGCTTTTGTGCGGTCATATTGTTTTATAATTATCAATGTTTTTCGCAAATTTTTCCTAATATATTATTTTTTGTCTTATTTTTGTTCGTGTGTTATTTGTGCGGTTTGTTAAGGGCAAAATTTAAATTCGTAGTTAAGAAAAAGCTTAGGAGACGACGTGAAATTATCAATAATGTTTATGATTTTATGAAAAAAGAAGCTCTAAAAGTAGGTAAATTAACTGACGACAAACATATAATTAGTATTAAAAAATACGAAGAAAGAACTGCTGCTGCTTGCGGGATATCAGAAAACAGGTCCAAAAATTCAGAAGAGAAAAAAGACATGATTCTTCAATCAACATCCCAATCGTGTTCTTTCAACACGCCGAAAAAGTATAAACGACGTTTGAAGTCTATCAATGGATTGTATAGTTTCGATAGGTGTATTTAAAAGAACAGTTAATGAATTTCATTCAAAGAAGAATGAATTGCCTACTTTAAAAAAAATAAGGCAAGAACTCAAGTGATTTTTTGATTTTGAAGGTAGTGAATCAAATTTAGCTGTTATTTTAAAAAAGTTATGTTTCAAATGGCGTAAAACTGAAAATATCAGAAAACTTTTAATTGAGCAATCCGATATCAGATGGAAGAGAAATGAATATTTGCAGGCAATGGTAAATATTCATAAGTACAGACAATGCAATGCTATAGTTGTTAATTTAGATGAAATATACGTTTTAAGTTCGCATTGTTCGACGAAATCGTGGTCTGATTTATTGTTGAGGTACTTCATAAGTCTATTAATGAAGGCCACTGTTTAATAGTAATTCATACTGGAGAAGAAATCGGTTTTGTTCCGAACGCATTAACTTGGAAAGCCATTTCGAAAAGTGACGACTACCACGACAACAAGAATACAGACAATTTCATGAAATGGGCGCGTAAAAAATTAATTTCAAATCTTCCACCGATGTCAGAAG
Organism: Zanna intricata; assembly: GCA_010016005.3. NCBI lineage: Eukaryota > Metazoa > Arthropoda > Insecta > Hemiptera > Fulgoridae > Zanna > Zanna intricata. The sequence goes on along the minus strand of JAAAKQ030227205.1, from coordinate 831 downwards.
TAGTTGTTTATAACGCCCCTTATTACAATACAGGTATTAAGAAAGCGCCAAATTCTAATTCTAGAAGAAAATATATGACCCCTGGCTGAAGAAAACCTACGTTCCGTATAGTTAAAAAATGTCGAAACAACAGTTATATGAATTAGTAAAGTTATATAAAACTAAAGTACAAAAATATCAGTTGGATGAACTTTAAAAAAAAAAAACATATGTATCGTGTTCTTAGACTATCACTATACCATCATATTTGAATCCGATCGAGATGGTATGGTCAGCCGTAAAAAGACATACGAATATGCGAGTCATAACACAATATTTTCTTTCACAAATGTTAAAAAATTAACTACGGAGACAATTAATTCCATGAATGAAAAGGACTAACAAAAACCCTATTGTGAAAGAGTAAAACAAATATCGAAAAAGAATATGAAAAACTGGAACCACTGATAGATGAAATGATTGACAAAACGTTATGTTATACGTGTAGACTTTGACAGTGAAAGTGACAGTGATAGTGATTCGTTTATCGAGGATGGTGAACTTTCTAGAAGTTTGAATTGGATGAAAAAAATTCAAATAAGATTTTGTTTATTATTAAAAATTAATAATTTAGTAAAAATAAAGGTAATAAAAGAATTAATTACGTATTGTTTATAATTAGTAAATGTAAATATCATAATTATTACCGCACACAATATGATAATAAGTAATACTTGGATTTGATACTCGGAGTTGATGTTTTCAGATACATTAGTGACAGCAATACTCTTTCTCTCAATCCCCCCTCACACACACACACACACACACACACACACACACACACACACACAC
>JAAAKQ030227194.1:1244-11345 GCA_010016005.3 Zanna intricata | reverse complement strand
ATGATGTTTACAACTAGACGGTTACCTTCCATTGCACGCGTTAAGAACTTTCTTACTTCGTTATTTCAATAATTCTCTTAGTCAAAACTCACCAACGCAGCGATTAGGACATTTTACAACAGCTCCACAGTTGGTAGTAGGTGAAAAATCCAGAGGAGAATTTAAGACGTGGGTGTTTAGCTACATACCACGTATGTCAATAAAAACGTACATCCAAATACTTTAAAGCTTTTACGAAGCTCAGTTATAAATTCTTTCTAGTTATCTGCCGTATCATTTCCAAGGAAGTTTACAAATTTTTTTAAAGATTTTCACTCAGCAACCTCATAGTAATTCAAACTGTCTTCAAATTCAATATCATTCATTAGTTTTCTTAGTTTCGGTCCAATAAATGTAGCATCTTATACCTTCAGCATCATTTATATAAGGGAACTTATTTTTTATAAAGTAAAATCCAATCCCACCATAGTCCGTTGCTTTAACGAGGTTCTTCATTAAACCTAGCCTAATGTGTAGTGGAGGAAAGTAAACTTTTTCAGATTTCACTAGTGGTAAACGTTCTTCTCCCCTACAGTCAATGTTTGACTTTTTGACTACTCTGTTTTACGTAATAATTCTTGCTATGTCTCTACAAATGTGGAGATCACAATATCTTGTACTGAATCATATCCACACAAGTTTCATACGACTCCTTCATGGGAGCTGCATCGACTAAAGGGATTAATGGGACAATATTTTCAACATGAAGAAGGACTGCTATCAAATTACACTTAGAGGAGTCTATAAAAAGACGCCATTCATCAGAATAGTGCATATGTCTCAAAGCTTCTACTAAAGAATTCACATCACTACAGCAAACTAAGTCCTCGTAATGCTTTCAAATTCACACTGTAAAGGAGAGCATTTATTTTAATAGTGTGTTGCAAAAGATTTCATCCTTTTAGTAGTGATGAACGAATTTCTCTTTGATTCTTCGATAAATTTATATCACGAATTAGATCATTTAATTCTGGGTGATTAATTAAGTGTATTACAGAATTTATATTTTCTAAAAATTTTGATTTCTCCTTTGTTCATTATTCTTATTCTTTTTCTTGCATTTCTGAATAGGCATTAAACCTGTACCAATTTCAAGCAGTAATCGTAACCCTCTTCTTCAGCAGTCTCCCCACACTTCTCTTTCACATTGTTTTTACTTAATCACACTCTTATTTAATATTTAATCACATACTTCACTTTAATCACTTGTATTTAATTAGTTGTTTCTTCGTTCTTCATCTGATAAATCTGCATAACCTCCAACATAACAGCTTCATCTTCGTCTTATTCCCATATTTTGGTGGTACTGATAACATAAGCTGTTCGCTATCTTAGCTGTTATCCTTGATATTTCCATTTCACAAAACTACAAGTAGCAGTCCGTGAAATGGTTCGGTTCTCTCCAAACTATTGGAATTGCAAATGGAATGTAACGAAATCCATTCAACCGAGCAATCAATAGCTTTACACATGAATTGCAGCAAATATGAGAAACCCAGGACAACCTGTGTGATCACCTATTTTATATCTCAAACACAGTGCATTTGATTTTTTATTTCAGGTGAGTTAAATATCTTCTCTGATACTTTAACATTACTTCAGCACAAGTGTAGCAGAAACCCTCTGGATATTTAATGCAGTGATATATATTTTTAAAAACGTTTAATGAAATATATTCATAATCGCATATTAATGTCAACGATCATATCAAAGTATATATATATACATATACTTATATACAAAATATATAGAATACTTATATACCTATACTTATATAGAAAATCAGAAATTGGTAGTTAAAGTAGCTACCACTAAACGTTAGGTATATATATATATACTTTGATATACTTCGACTATGAGAAAAATAAAATCAGAAATTGGTAGTTAAAGTAGCTACCACTAAACGTTAGGTACACAAGAGCTCGCACTTGACTGATGTAGTTGAGATTTTTCTTTGTCAGCGTAATACATAGTCTATTGTTTACAATATTACATCCAGTATTAAGTTACCAAGATAAAGTTCATATATATTGCGCATTATGTGACTGATGGATGACATAATTACACTCAGAAAAAATATGATATGAATCATGTGATTATCATTTGTAATCGCTTTAATTATTGTGTAAATAATACCAATAATGGGAAGAGCAGTTAAAAAAAATCTGAGGCCGGTAAGAAAATACCGATATTTATATTCATATTAATATTATAATATATGAATATTATAATATATAGTATGACATATGAATATTTTGATATTAATATTTATATTCGGGATCAGCGCCCCAAAAGTACGTAAAATTCAGCAAATTGATCATGTAACAAAATCAGTGTAATTTTAATAAAAATAAATTACCTTCTAAAAACAGCGGTTTTTATTGATAGTTAAGTAGATTGTTAACTCAAGAAACTATTTTTCTTAAAGATTTCCTCGAAATGTGGGCAAAAAAAAATCTATGAACTGAAAATAACCTGCATACATATTTTCTCGGTCTCTACTCTTTTATGTACTCCAGAATAAAACGTGTAACTAATTGTTTCTTATACAGCGGAAAATATATTTACTCCTTTCTTAGCTAAAACATTATTTTTTTATTTTTATTTTTCAGTATATTTAGTTAAAACATCTAAAAATTGTTTTTCAAGGATTATCAGTTAAAGACTACATTTTCTCGTACAAAACGTATAAGCAGTAAAGTACGTAGTTGTGATAACTAATTTACTATAGCAGGAAGCAAGACTTTTTCTCTAAATCTTTTTTTTGTAATTTGTGACTGTATTTTACGACAATAGGATGTACGTCCACTTTTGACATTGAATGTTAAAGCATTCAGAATAAAATTTAATAATTTAGCCTATATGTTATATTGAACGAACTCGGTTTCGCAGGATTCTCAAGAACAGTTGTAATAACTGACCGTTAATATTTCTTAACCGACCTTAAAGTAACTGTCAGATTTTCAACATAATCTTAGCATTCTTTCGTTCTGCTCACAATAGTGTATGCTTTGCTATTATAATGATATTTTTTGGTTACACTATGTAAGCGTAATAGTTATTTTAGAAGTACAGTAAACATATTCGTTCTAAATCTATCTTATATTTTCTCATTTTACCAATTTTAGGTTTCTTCTTTCTTAGACGAGTTGCTCACTGAGAAAATATGATATTTTCTGTAAGGTGGGTAATATATTGTCGCGTGTTCGCAATTCGGCAGGAATATTGAGAGGCTAACAAACGTAAAAAATACATTTTATTTTTTAAAAAAATACCCTAAAGCCATATAAACAAAAATAATGAACTAATAATAATAAATATATATAACGTACAAATTAGTAATTCGAATAAAAAGTTAAGATTTATTTAACGTCAGTTAAAGTATAAAAACCAAATACAATCCGATTTATTAAAAATGGTTAAATTATTGACCGACAGAAACGGATGGACAGTAATATTGCATTAACATTAAAATAACAATAGAACAGTCTAAAGTTAATGCAGTTCACTTTCTGAAAATATTGTTATTGTTACTGTTTACAATAGAAAACTACCGTACGTTTTTGAGTGAGTAGAATATTTTGCCTTTTACTACTGTTTATCAATAAATAACTCGCTCAACAACTTCCTGAATTCACCCACAGTTCACAATGGAATGCTCGTGACGTATTCTTCACTCGTAATTACAACACGCTTTCTAATATCGCTGTCACGGTGTCGAATTCGGGCTTTCGAAGCTTCTCTGTTATCGCTTGTTATCATGTCTACGCCGAACTCGGGACTAGCAGATCTCCGCTAGTCCCTGGCAGTATTTATATCATATGGCCTGCAGAACTAGTATCCGCTTCCTCCGTTTAATTGTTGAAGCGTAGTTAAAAGATTAATAAAACATTTTCTATACGTATACATTAATTACTGGTATTAAATGAATGGTATTTTATTCTTTCATATTTGATTACTTCATTGATTTTAAAATATAACAGTTATTGCTATATTTGTGTTTATTGTATTATTTATGTTTTATTTCCTATGTTTTCTTGCAACTTCCTTCTTGATGTGTATCTTCTATGATTTCTCGTGATATTTGTGTATGTATCTTTTATAACAACAATTTTTTTCTTGCTGTGTAACCTGTATAACTTTTCGCGATTTATAAATATGATTTATTTTTACTAAATGTGTTTTATGCTTTTGGTTGTATGTATTTTATTTTACTGCATACATTGCGTATTTGTCTTGATTTGCGTTTTTGCGTGTTTTTTCGTGCCGACGTGTCGGCAGTGACATGATGGAAAAAAAGAAAACAAAAGAAGGCTTTTCCGAAACTTGGCGACGTTTAGGGCCAGGAAGGCAGGCCCCTTGCCTAGGACACCTTGGTTCGCTTGCTTGCAAGATTGGGGGAGTCGGAGTGCTTCTGATGACGGCACGGGGGACCCTTACGGTTTGAGAGGGTATGCGATTGGGGGAAGGACATTTGTTTGCATGTCTGGACTCCAGTAGGTTAGGGCCAGGCAGCCGGCCTCCGTGGCGTGAGTGGTAGCGTCTCGGCCTTTCATCAGGAGGTCCCGGGTTCGAATCCCGGTTAGGCATGGCATTTTTCACACACCATAAATCAGTTTCATCTCATCCTCTGAAGCAATATCTAACGGTGGTCCCGGAGGTTAGGGCCGGGAAGGGTGGATCCCCTGGGGAGGGGCATTTCGGCTGTCCACAAGAGGAAGTCAGGTTGTCTAGCGGAAACCTCGATGGGTGGTTTCAGTGAAAACCAAGATTGGCGGGTAGGCTGCTGCCACGACATCCAGGAGGGACTGATTTAATGCCTAACGGTGGTTCCGGTCCATCCTGGTATGTTTAAAAAGAAAGAAAAATGATTGCTACTATTTTATTATAGTGATAGTGAGTCTTTTAAAATTCTAAGAACTTAATTATTTATAAAGAAATAATGTAAAAATTTCCCGTAAACCTAAGATTAAGATTAAGGCTTTTCATTTTTTAACTGTCTGTTTGGAGATTTTTCTTAGAAATTCTTATCTGAAAAAAATAATCGCGGCATTTTAATGAATGTATTCGGTAAGCAAGTTTAAGCTGTCAGTATATATTGTTAGCTAGTATATATCGTTTTTTTACCAGTCAATAATAACATATTGATTTTTGATCCCTTATTTCTTTTTGATTTTTTTTTTCTACTAACTATAAAGATATAAAATTGAACAAAAATTAAATTATAATATTTTAATTAAATGATAAATACGTGTAGTTGTAGTAATTCTTCCAATTAAAACGATTACGGCAGCTGATTTAAAATATTAATTTTTGAATGTTTTGTCTAATATTAGATGTCAAAATTTTTTATGTTTTATATGACTGTTAATGATCACACAATTGTGTTATGTGAGGCATGGATGTAAAGTATGGAATTTTAAATTACAATAATAATAATTTAGATTAAACAGAGGTGTTTACTGCTAGTCTCTTTCTTATTTAATCTGTTACGATTAGATAATATTCATTAAAATCCATCTTCGTATTTGAGAAAAAGTAGAATATTAAAAAATAAAAAAATCAAAGCAAATCGGTAACCTGAATTAAAGGAAAATATTCTTCATACATTCAAAGGACATCCTAAAGTCAGAAATATTGAAACATACCGTGAAAATGTAACGAAAATCCTGCAAAAGCATTCTTTTATTCCTTTTAGATCGTGTGCATTTTCTTCTACCGAATGATTATCCTGCTTGTGCAACATCTAATCAATGGTTTTTGAGTTATTACAGCCTGATTTATTAAGTAAATCTCTATTCATAGATAAAGTTCTCTTTCTCCTACTGCTATTGTCAACATTCATAGCAGTTATAACAGGAAAAAATGTATTTTAGGAATTTCTACAAAGAAAAGCACAAGCAAACGGAAAAGGAAGGGTTTTGTACATGCGTTTGTAGGAAACTTTTTCGATATGTTGTTTTTGTATATATTTATAGGATTCTTTTAAAAATTTCATTTTAGCATGATTAATCCTCTTTAAAGTTGTTGGCTATATGGTTTTGAAAATTCTCTATAGTTATGCTTACAAATTAATTAAATAGAATTACTTTTTAATGCGTTAATGAGTCTTTTATTTTTTTGCCAGCAAGAATTTTTGAGAATATTCTCCACGTTTCTACAATTTTGTTTCTTCTGCGGTTAAACGGATCGGGGATATTTTTACGAATAAATTTCCTTTCACTTACGCAACTTCCAATAGGGCCCGATACCATTATATACACCATAAAGTATAAATAGGCCGACCATGAAACTAACTTATGATTATTCCTGAGTACAAATATCAACTTTACTGGTCCAAGACTCACAAGAGAAAATCAACTCACAAGACCAGTAAACTTGTGTGATCACTCCATTTTATTAATAAACTTTTGTTTTTTCAAGCAAAATTTAAGGGATAAGTTTTTACTATTCGTTTTACGTATTTCAGAATACTTTAGTTATCTGTTGAGGTGGTAAAATCGAAGTTGTAACAAAATAATTTCGTGAAAAATTTCGTATTTTGATTCATTAACCCAATTCGAGTTTTGTAAAAAAAAATATCTGTGGGTCTTGAATAAAAGTATTACGGAGTAATTCTTTAAAAAAGGTTCGGTTTGAAATGATAAAGTAAATGTACTTTACTGTCTAAACCTCCCAACTCATTATTTTATTAGATCTGAAGATACATTGTTATTTAATAATTTGATTGTGTTGAATAATTAATTTTTGAGGTAGATATGAAAAAAATTAAGATATTTTTTAGTAAGTTCCTGTTGTCAGTGGCTATTAAGGATCAGCTTAATTCTTAAATTAAAAATTCAAAAATTCTAGCTCTTGTTTTCTTCATATAATATTAAGAAGTTTCATCTCGGCCAGGGTTTGCTCTCCGATCATAACATAAGGAGATAAAGAATAATCATTCAGTAACGTTTTCATAATTAAAAGAGGAAAGAGCGCCTAACAGCAAACTGAATTATGTTTTCGATCACAAATGTATTTTTAGAGATTCTTATCCTTTTTAACTTGTCACTAATAAGCGTTCTGTAACGTTCCGTTCCGTGATTAATCTTTCTCAGAGAGTAAGGAAATTGTTTTTATGGTCTAGTAGTACATTTTTAACAAGTTTAGTCAATTTAATATGGTCAAAAATGAATTATTTTTATATTTTGCAGCAGTTACTAATTTAAGTTTGTTATATAAAATACGGATAATTTTAAACTGTTAATTTATTTAATATTCAAAATTTTTAACATTATGGTGTTATATAACATTAATCATATACTCGTATAATACATTTACAATGTGAATTATACATCAACAAAAACAAAAATTTATTATTAAATTATTAAAAAGAAACGTTAGTTTTTACTTAAGTAGAGAAGAAAGCGAGTTTTAAGAAGAAAAAAAACATTAATAATTACTGCAACGAATGTTTAAAATTTAATATAAAAGATAGTAATGATGAGCTCGTTTTGTTCCATTTAGTTATGATGTCCGTGTATGTAAATATTGTACTTTGATATTACTAGTTATGATTATGATTGTACTTGCTGATCAGGAGGTAAGGGGAAGAGTTAGCGATATAATAGCTACGTCATCGTGCGGCGGTGTTATTAAAACCGGCTATCGTTGATGAGAACAACCGAGCCTCATATTCGCTCGTCGCTCGTTAAGAGGATGAGCCTGATGTGCCCGGTGGTTCTCTTGTAATTATGAAATTGCTACGTGAACGAGAGAGAGAAGGGTATGGCACGCGTGTTGGTTGTTAATTGGAATACCGGCTGAAATTGTAATAATAACAATAATAATATTATTACGTACGTTCAGTACGATGCTACTTGTAATCTAATAATGCGTTAGAGTTTTACAGTAGTACAACAGACACGGTACAGAAATGAACTACTATTTTATGAGAATGAATACAAATATTATTGTAATTAAATTCTTCAGTTTGTAGAAATTTTACTCAATTTGTGTGCATTCAAAATAAGTTTGAATTCAAAACTTACTGTCAGAATATTTATTTATTTTTTCTAATACACGATTCATTCGTGAAACCGTAAGTATCTTTCTTTGTTACGAATTCAAATTTTGTTTAATAAATTTTTAATCAAATTCTTATTCAAACATTCTAATGCTCGACTCCATAATTTAATTCTGATTTTGTCATAAAATAATATAACTTTAAAGTAGTTATCATACGTTTCGCCCATAGGCCAGATTCTCAGTTTCTCCCGGTCGGTTTTTAGTCATCATCACGTCAATTATGATCAAGAAACGTTTGGAAGAAAATATGAAGTAATAATTACTATCTGACAAAATAAAACCTTAATAGTCATATACTGTATATTCTAATTTGATAAAAATATAAATTTTACATTTCATAAATTAATGATTATTAGACGTAAAACTTTATTTCCATATTAGCTTTTTAATCAGTTTTAAAGTATATATTTGTTCAGGAAGTAAGAAAAGAAATCAACAATTTACGACCTTTAAACTGCAGCAAAAATAAATCTACAATTTCTTCTTTTTTTTAAATTCCTTTGAATAATATGGAGTCTATATCAAATTTTCACGTGTTAAAGAACGAGAACAGAGCTTCGTTTTTCTCATCATTTCTGGTATACGTTAATCTCGACTAAGTTCTACTTACTCGAGTAAGTGGTATACTTCTGAGTAAGTTAATCTCGTACACTTTGCAGATTTTTATTCGGGTATCCATTCAGTAAAATAAATCAGTAAAAAAAATTATCTACGGAATGCCGATATTTTCCAGATTTCACACTTTAAAAAAGTCATAATGATATTTCTTTTAAAACTGAAAAATGTGCTCTAATTTTTTAGAGAGAAAAACGAGTTTTTAATTAATATTGTGTATTATAATTTTTGTATAGATAGGTACCATAATCTTATTTTTATTATTATTACTTCGAACTTGGGTTTACCTATATTTAACTGAGAAAATGGGATGAATTAAATGATAGATTTCGAAATGTCAGTTCTTCACTGGGAAATGAACTGTATCCATAGTTCACGTAAAATTTAGGAAAAATTGAAAATTTTTAATGACATCTTTCAAATTTCCCTCGTCAAAAAAGTTACATATTATCAAAATTTAAATGGTTTTTAATTTTTTTTTGGGGGGGAGGGGAGGCGAAAAACGCTAATGCGTTATCATCTCCCGGTTTTTAATTCTTATTATTTTTTTTTTAACTGTCTAAAATATTTATCCTTCAGCATTATTTAAAGAATTATAAATTTTTTTTCTTCAAAGTCCTTTTTCTCTCCTAACCTAATTTTTACGTTACAGTTTCCGTCGATTTTGCCCTTATAGTCTTAGTGCTTTTGTATAGCAATTTTATATTTAGACTAAACAATAAACATAGTAGAAATTATAATAAACACATATTAACATAACATATAACACATATTAACATATTAACACTTTATTATAAATATGTTTTCCATAGAATTATATAAAGACAATACTTCTTTTTACGCGAAATTTCTTCAATTTCATTCTTGTCAGCCAAGTAATAACAAACAGAAATTCAGCAAAAGAAAACAGTCAGATCCACGTAGCCAGCTAAAAATTATTTTCAATAAATTATACAAATAGCTTCAGAAGTATTAGCAGTTAGTAAATAGTTTATAGATTGATTGAAACATTTCAGCCATATTTATTTATATCCTTCTTCATTTTCTTTTGTAATCAGCTAATTTGCAGCATTTTATATCAAAATAATTTTTATTGCTCTAATTAAATTCATTGAGATTCTCTGTGTTAAATAGATTATTAAGCCGGCCACCGTGGCGCGGTGGTAGCGACTCGGCATTTCATCCGGAGGTACCGGGTTCGAATTCCGATCAGGCATGGCATTTTTCACATACGCTACAATTCATTTATCTCATCCTCTGAAGATACACCTTAACCGTGGTTTCGGAGGTTAAATAAAAAAATAAAAAATAAATTATTAAAGAAATTGATTTTTTTCTCATTTTAAATCGTTTACAGCTAAAATTGTATTTATCATCAAA
>JAAAKQ030227183.1:0-11345 GCA_010016005.3 Zanna intricata | reverse complement strand
TGTTTTTTCTGTGTTATTTTAAAGACATGTTAGGGCCCTTTACACCCTAACATATGACGAGCCTTACGGTGATTATTCATTAATTTAAAATGTGACGAGGGCTAATGACCACAGCAGTCGATGCCCATATATAACAGAAAAACAAAAAAAAAAAAAAAAAATTTTATTGTAACAAGAAGGGTATGATATTTTCTTAGAAAATTAGACTTTTTCTTTTCTAAGTCCACTTTTTGTGGATTTAGAAGGGTATGTTCTTGGAGGCCGCTTTCGTTTTCGGAAATAAATATTATAGCCAATGTAACAAATCAAACTTTTACTAAAGTTATTTGAAATATTTTTGACATTTTGAAAATAATGATAACTAATATTACCAGTTCATTTTTAAATGATTTACACGTCTTTTTATTCTAAAAATTCATTTATTTTATTACCCACCACGGAACGGAGACGGTATATGTGTTTGAGGTAACGGGTTTATGTGACTGATAAAATACTGGACCGATTTCGATATGGTTTTATGCGTTACAAAAATATCACTTCAGAGTAGGTTCTTAGAAGAGTTTTACAGCCATAAGCCGCCAGGGGGGACTGCAGTGGATGTTTTTTCTAAATTGGTTGTGCTGATTTTGATGCGGTTTGGTTAATTTACAACGGTAAATTTATCACTCCACACCAGGTTCTTAGATTACTTTGCGGCTATAACCAGTCATAGGGAGCAGCAGTAGAGAGGTTTCTTCAAATCGGCTTTTGAATATTTTTAAGTCTTTCTAATTCATATTTTAATATTTAATTACCGTTTTTAATTATCAAATTTAATTTCACTGTTGATATTTTTTAAATTTTATTTATTTGTGATTGGTACAGTTTATTATTCAGAATTCAAAACTTGAATTCGTGTCCATGATAAATAAATATAAAATTTACACAAAACTGTTATAAATAAATAAGGTTGTACTTTTACAGGTTTTACTTTTAAAGGTTACAGACGTTAAATGTCTTTACAATTATCTTCAATATTTATGTGAATAACTTTTTAATCTATAATTGTCATTATAAATGTCCTTTTTGTAAAAATATTATAGATACATTAAACGATAAAAAAATATAAATTTAGTTGCGTGTATCCATTGGTAAGTAACTGTTGAAAATTTTCATATACGCAATTTGTAATAAAAAAATAATTTACTGACATTAACTACACACGTAATGCAGATTGATATTTCATTTAACAGTAAAATATTTTATGTCGACTACTGTGTTTCATTTTAAGCACCGTTTAGCGAATTCATAAAGGATAAAGTTTTTAGTTGATCGAAGTAGCCTGTATCAATGTTAACAATAAATATTATTTCATTGAAATATAGGAGGAAATTCATTTCGTTGGATTATCAGAAGCATTAATCACGCACGGACTGTATTGCATAATGCTTTTCCATTGTATTTCAGGACAATAGCCAATTTTTTATTTGTCATACTCCTTCTACAAGTCATGTCTTACGCTTTGTGTACTTCAATGTATTTTAAATTGGAATACATAAAAGCACCGCTGCTGCTGCTGCTATTTTTTTTTTATTTCATTTTTAAGCAATTTGTGAGAAATAGAATGGGCGTTCATGCAAAATTTCCTGCACTTTACATTAAAATAAAGCTAAATTATTTTCTTGAAGATTGATATAACTTCATCATATTTTTTCTTCCGTGATTTACTCAATTTTTAAAAGAGATTTAAATGTGCAACATAAAATTTATATATACTCTTTTAAATGATTGATCATATAAAAAAAGCACCGTTTTAGTTCATTAATTATTCTTCTTAACGTAAGATTATCCTAATTATTTTTTACTGTATAATTATCTAACTTTCTTAACTTCGTCATAATTAAATCATACGTTGACGGCGGTTCGGATAGACTTTCAAAACTCAGTTAGCTTTTTTTGAAAATTGAGTATATATGAAACATATTATTTAATTATGACTAAGCTAAGAAAGGTAAATTACTTCACTCAATACAAAAATTATGACGATCATAGCAGAAACTACACATACACAGAAATTTAAATCTATATGGCAATCTCTCAGGAGCTGATTTTATAGCTAAAAATAGGGAAAAAACTTCATATAGACACAGGCCCGAAAACGCTTCGTTAGCGAAAGATTCCAGAATTAAATATTCTTCGTTTCTAATTGAAAAAAAAATACAACTTAATTAACCATTTAACAAAGTTTTCTTAATTAAACCCAAAAAAGTGTTATTTTTTACATCCAATATTTTTGTTACATCAGTATCTTTAAAACTAATGCGGTTCTGGGAACCATTGTTTCAATATTTTCAGGTCACAACCATAAGAAACAACTAAATTCGTCTCTTAATTTATCTTCCGCTCTCTTTCTTTATCTGTTTAGCCTCCGGAAGTACCTAAGGTATTACTTCAGAGAATGAATGAGGATGATATGTATGAATGTGAATGAAGTGTAGTCTTGTACAATCTCAGGTCGACTACTCCTAAGAAGTGTGGTTAATTGAAACCCAACCACCAAAGAACACCGGTATCCACGATCTAGTATTCAAACCTAGAACTTCTTGAATTTTTCATTTCCCCGCCTGAAATCCGGGCGAAATATTTTATTAGTGGTAACTCATTAACAAACATTTTCGGGCTTATATTTATATGAACTTTTTTTTTCTATTTCTATCTATAGACTCAACTCAAAAGATTGCCGAATAGATTTTAATCTCTCTGTATATTAATAAGAGTTCCGAGTGCTCAATAAAATATTTACAGAATTTAATTAAACGGAACTTTAAAAAATCATTTAATTTGTTTCTCAGAAAGAGGAAAGTGTTCAAGATAACGCAGTTATCTTTGATAACGCAATTTTAAGAAATTAAAATTGGTTTCATAATAATCAGTTACTCATAACGGATGTTATGGGTAATTAAACAGCTTATGCCAATCATACACTTGAGTCTTTTTAAGCGTGTTGTTCCCGCCCACAGGGCTGGTTTAGTGATTAACGTGACATCACAAATCAGCTGATTTCGAAGTCAAAGAGTTCTTCAACTTCGACTCGGTTCAAATCCTAGTAAAGGTAGATACTTTTATACGGATTTGAATACTAGATCGTGGATACCGGTGTTGTTTGGTGGTTGGGTTTCAATTAACCACACTTATCAGGAGTGGTTTGACCTGAGATTGTACATGACTACACTTCATTCACATTCATATTCATCATCCTCATTCATCCTATGAATAATATCTTACGATGGTTCCGGAGACTAAACATTAAAAGAAAGAAATAAGTGTGTTGTCCCCGAACTGTGTCTAAAGTCTTCTCAAAATTTCGGATGGTTCATATCCTCTGCAGCAAAAAATGTAATAATACGTTGCGCAATGCGCAATCTTCTGTTCTGATATTGTAATACTGACTAGGAATAACTAGGGAGTTGACTTTCTAAGAGTGGGATCCACTCCATGCATTCCTACGGACACTGAGAAGCCACTTTCCTCTATCTCACCTGTGCGTCAACGACAACAAAAATTCCGATTTATATTTGATTCACTCTTTATATTAACATTAAATAATATTAAAACAGTCTTGAAGGAAGGAATACAACTTAGTCATCTAATCTTTTAAATTTAAAAGACTAAGTTTTCACTGAATATGTTTAATAATCTTCACCCGTTGTCCTGAAAACTCACATTTATACATTTACTTACATTTTATGCTGAATATCATGTGTTAAATTTAAATTGTTAAATTATGAAATCTACGGATTCTATGATATTTATATAATGTCATGAACATATTACGTGCTTTTATTTTAGTGAGTTCAGAATAAAAATAAATATGAAATTTTACACTAGTCAGTTCAATCATTGAAATGAAATTATGAACATTAAAAATATTATATTATATAAATATTTAAAATAACATACCAAAAACTTTGTTTAAAAGAGAGCTACATTAAAAGTTTATTTACTACGGTAAAAAATTGTTAAAACATACATTTCATTTATTACACAAACGACAAAATAATGTTTTTATATTTCTCAAAATTTAATACCATTTCTTGAACTGTTTTTTGTTCGTATATTACAGATATGTAAATATAATTTTTCTATCACCCTTAGGTTTAAATAAATTACGCTTCAAAAAAAAATAAGGGAAATTGAAGAACATTGGTCTGTATTAAGTATGAAGTTAATTAACTATATCGTAGTAGATGACGGATTATGTTTTACCGAGAAACGTTTTGTAAACGTCTTTAAATGAAGCCCAAGTTGCACTTTCTACATTAACATCAAGTTAAATACATCATTTTTGACCAATTCTCTTATTTGAGGACCAAAAAATATTTCTTTAATTTTTCCTTTACTTACATTTAGAAATTTCTGCCTGATGTACAAAAATCCGGGATTATCCTTCCTCATTGCTTTTTTAAAATTTTTTTCTTATCCTAATCACCAATTTTACACTAAAAGTACAAATGATATTCTTTTTTAATTAAAGGTGTAATGTTTTTTTCTATTTGATTTTCCGGTAAACTCAACATATACATATCGAAAGGCATCTACATCATTTACATAATTTTGATTTTCGAATTATGAAATTGCACTGTTAACAAACATAAGATTGACAAAATTAATTAATTATTGTCATAAAATTTCAATATTGTCAACGAAATTTCAATATTCTACAACTAATCATTTTTTAGTCATGCGAAATACAGAAGTCAAGCAGAAACTAGTAAAAATGGATTCAGGGATGGAAAAAATGGATATTTACGTTGAAATCTGAAAGACGAAATTTTTCGCCATCAAAATACATCCTTTAATTTGATACGATGAAATAAAAATGAATTAAGAATCTCTTCATTTTTTGAAGTTGATTATATAAAATAGCCATAAAAATTACAATGATTTTTATAAAACCCTGACATAACAGCATATCTAATTTTATTGTAACAAGAAGGGTATGATTTTATCTAAAAAAAACTGCTCTTGGAGGGCTTTACTTCCTTTCCTTTACTTTACGTAAAAATAATAATTTATTTGAAATAATGTTTTGCCTAGAAAGATGTATTTTATTTATTTTTATTTTTGAAAAGTTTATTTAAATCATATACAATTTTTTTTTCAATCAAAAATGATTACTGATTAATATAGGAATAAAAAAAAAACAACAAAAAATAATTCAAGAAAATAATTTTAATTAAAATATATATATATATATAATTAGTTAATCATTTAAAAATAACAGTTTTGTTATATAAATACGACCTCTGCTATTTTCCACGCAAATAGTTTTTCTGTATATATACAGTATATGTATATATGTAAAAAAAAAAGAAGAAAACCATAGTGATTCCTCTAAATTTAGCTGAAATATATCTGAACACATATCTGAAAGGTGACGCCAGTTATAAATGCTAGTGAAAAAGATAATGCAAAACACCAAGGAAAAAAATAAATTTAATGGATTGTTGCTGTAGAAAAATAAGACGTTTGATAGGATAGAAACTCCTTTGTATATTTTTAGTAGTTTATCTTCTTATGACAGCACAGCGAGAGAATGGGAAGGCAATATTTCTGACTTTATTCACCGCCACTACACCGACGTCCTGTTCACCCCCTACTCTAATGCTTGCAGACTCGTTAAGAGTTTGCCGGTATTTTTATTCGCCATTCATCATTAGTCTTCATTTGTTCCCGTTTTATTGAAATATGCTTTGTTACTTAGTGTCTTTGAAGTTCGTTTAATGTTAAACAAGACACTGCAGTAAAAGGTAATCTTCTGTACTTCGTTAACGAGATGTAGGTATATGTATCGTTTAAATGAAATATTTAAACCTTTTAATTCCATTAATAATATTTAATAATGTAATCAATAGTCAACTTTTGTATCTTTGTTTACTTTACAATTAATTATTTATTCAAATACAAACATAACTCCTGATTAAATTTTACGTCGATGGATAATTTTAATTACAACCTGGTAGAATAATTATTTCGCAGACAAAATCTTTATACCTTTGAAAATTTGGCTTCCCCTCGGATTTTTACTAATTTTAAATGTGATATACACGTTAATAATATAACACAAAATCGATACAAAAATAATTGTCACTAAGATAATTCTGTTCGAAACGGCAGTTCTAGCATTGTGTAATGTACCTTCACTCTCTATTGCATATATAAGTATTACAGTACATATTATGTGTATTGATTTTAGTAAGTTCAAATAAATAAAAATACGCGATTTTTTTTATCTTAAATTATATATGCAATTAGTTTTGTAGATCAGAAACTAGAAGTAAATCTTTTGACAATAATTAAGTTTTTAAGGAGTTTCACTCGAAATATCCTTATTACATTTTAGACATCAATAGTAAATCTAAGGTAGCATAAGAACTGATAATTTCCAGCCAGTAATGAACTAGGTTACATAATAATGTCCATTACAATGAATAAAACTACAATAAAAAAAAGAAGAGAACTTACATACATAGAAATAGAAATGATCATAAACACTAACACTCTTTGATGACGCAAACTTAAGAAGAGCTGTGTACAGGCCGTTCGATCGCTGGCCTGGACCATCTAGGAAGATACTCTTCTTCCATTTCCACTTCGGTCTGATGCAATAACCCATCTGAGAAAGAAAGGCCATTGTCAGAAACTATGGGGCCTTGAGCCCCACAGTTAAAATTCCTTACTGTACTGCTTGTACTACGATCATCATCATCTCATGATATGTGAGCGTAACTAGTCACGTCACGAGGTCTTTGTCATTGAATGTCAACCTAAGACAAGGACAAGGACAACACTACGTCCGGTGGAATAGTGAGAGAATGAGTATTGCATTTAAAGAGGACCATGCAAACATACACGATGTGGCGCAGAGTGGGCGACCGTGTGTCATTACTAATGACGTGTACTGAGTTAATGAAAAAGTCGTTGAGAATAGATTTACGATTTCATCACAGTAATGGATTTATTTCAATTTCACAAAGTGTTCACAAATTTGCGATGCACTTAAATTATCGGATTTTGTGCTCACGCCGGGTAAAAATGTTGAATAGGTTCCAAAAAAAAAACTTTTGCCAGAGCTTTCAATTTTCTCACTAGGTATAGCAATAAAGGCGATCCGTTTTTAAGCCGAATAGTTATTGTAACTAGAGACAAATGACTCACATTATATCGCATTCAAAATAACAGTCCATGGAATGGAGTCACCTAAATCTCCCAAGAAAATAAAGTTCAAGCAAATAATGTTAGCCAGGAAAATTATATGGACTGTGTTTTGGGATAGACTACGGTTGTTAAATTCTTGCTTTAGAGTGAAATGATAAATGCCGAGGAATATTATGAAAATTAACTGAGTGGCTTGTGACATTCACTAATACTCGGCCACAAGCGACTCATCCCACCCAAGATCTCATCGCGTCAATTGGCTGGGAACAAATTGATCATCACCGTATAGTTCTGAACTGGCACTCAGTGACTGTATTGTTACTGCTTTAAAACAGCAACTCAACGGATCACCGCTATGACAACTACGACGACCTCAAACGAGCGTTCAGTAATGGTAATCTTCTCAGACAGCAGATTTCTATGAAGCCAGAATGCAGAAGCTGATCCCACAAACCTAGTGCCTTAATTTAAATGGAAAATGGTAAAATTGAAATTTAAGATCCAGGCTTTCAAAACAATATCGAGTTTTTAAAAATTTCCATTTTTTCTTTGTATCAAAACGATTCTTAATTAAAACTTTGCCTCGTAAATTTAACCTTGCCTCGTACAAATTTAAACCGTTTTCTTTTTTATTAGTGAAAAATGATATTTATTACATTACACAATATAATAAAATGTATTTAAAATTTTTATTTCGCAGGAGATATGCCTAGAATTTTTCTGAATCCAGTTGTAGTTGAAAGCAATTTTTTTTCATGGAATTTTTTGAGACAAATAAGGTTTTAATGAAATTCAACTGAGCAGTGGGACTGTTAAAGATTGTGTTTCATAAATGTGAGGTATGACATACGAAATGAAATGTTTCAAGAACTACAGCTCACCAGCCAGTAAGCGTTCGGTTTAGAAAGGTAAGATAACTGGATATAATTTATTTTCTGTATTTATTAACAGAACGAAAAATTTATTTAATACTGTTGTTTACAATGAAACCTAGTATAATAAAAGAGATCTGAAAAAGTTGTACAATCTTATTATTCATTTATGTGAAAAAAAATAAAATTTATTTCAACATCTAATATTAAGATCCACTCAGCTCCACTACCCACTCAGACAGTTGCATCTTAATCTACATTCAACAACAAATATTTTGTTCACAATCTTTATTGAATATGACAGATTATGAAAAAATTTAACTTAACAATTGATATCTGATATTATGTAAAATTTAGAAGTCGAGTCGTATATGAAATACCAGCCGACCAGTGAATGGAATTAAGAAGCTTGATGTCTTGATTTTAATTTTCCACTACTCATTCTTCTTGAAACGACTTGATATAGTTCTAATACGAGACTACACTAACCACCCATTCGAAGTTATGGATGAATAAATTTTTTCAATTCCGAAGAATAGAAATTCATATAAAAATTACTCGACATAAATTTCTATTTCTTCTGTATTACTATTCCAATATGACCTTTCATGAAAAATTTTATCTGCAACGGAAAATTTTAGAATAAAAGAAATCAGATAGTTTTGAAAATTTTATCAAAAAACTGAGACAAGAAAAAATGTGATCTTAATACGAAAATATGAGTAGATACAGATCATTCTATCTAAAGAACAAGAAATTTTTACCAATAATTTCATTTTTAATGACAGAAGATGAAAAATTCAGGTGAACATTATAACTTAAAGAAGTGTTTTTCAATATGTTCTATTTTGATTCGCTAACTAAATTAAACACTTCTGAAATTGAGAGAGAACTTATTTAAATTTTCAGTTATTTTTCATATTTCTTATCAAGAATCAAAGTTGCAAGTAAATTACACAGTTTTAATAGTTATATATAGAAAATTTATTAATAAATAAATATATTAATTAATTTATCTTTCAAAATTGATAAAGAAAAAGTAAATCAGGATTTACAAAATTTAGATATTAGAACTATCCCCTTAGTCAGTCTGATATTTCTTATTCAAGTTCAAAACTGAAACTTTATGTCAAAATATTTTATATAGAAACCGTTAAGCTATGATAAAATAATGAAAGAGCAGAATTTATATTTTAAGACCAATATGAGATAAAAGCTAATCAACCAATCTAGTTAGGAATAGATGACGAGATGCCATGATTTGAATTTCATTTCTAAATCTTTAATTTAATCTTGTATTTGGATGTTATCAATACTTGTTAACGGAACGTGATAGATTCAATAAAATTAGTTAGTTTTCAAAGTTTTTCTGTAATTTGGGAAAAAATTATAGCAGTATCATTACAAGATTTGATGTATTTTTTTCAATACATCATTAATTATTTATTTTAGTTTTTTTCCCTTATTGTCTAAATTCCGTTAACATAAATAACAATAGAACAATAATTAATTAACGTTATACAAATTCTACAGCATAAAATTCACATACATGTAAATGTGAGTGAGGTTTAAGTGTGATGTAAGTTTTTAATATGAAAGAGTATGGAGGTACCTCCGTACGTTAGTGAATAATAATGGAAAACGAAGAACGTAATAAATACAGGTAAAAACAACCGTTTTTTCATATAACATTTAAATAAAGATTTTAAGAAAATAAAAATCCACTGATATCAGTTTTCTTGAAAATAAACCTAATGAAATTTAATTAAATTCGAGTTTAATACGTAACAAAAATTACCCACAAAATAAAATGTAAATATATGAACATAATTTGTATAAAACTGTCTTCCAATATATTATATTTAAATATTCGCTTGAAAAGACTCAATTACATCGAAGGAAGTCTGCTCAAGGAAATCAACAGTACTAAGCCCCCAATCAAACGATAAAAGGGAATTCAACTAACACATTCCTATTCAAATAAAGCTTAGTTTTACTGTGAAATATCTTTTCAAATAGAACTCAGTAATGTCGAGAGCCGTACTGTAATCCAAGCGGCGGGTTGTTACTTCGCGTTTATATCAAATATCAAACCTTTTGGAGTTCTCACAAAGCGTACTAAATCCTATCATCTTAGCAACCTTTAATAAACGAAAACAGAAATAAATATGTGTTTTCGCGCAACATACGTTATAATAAATATCTGAAAACGTTTTCTTAACAATATATTCCAGTACAGTGGAGGGTAAAAAAATATCAAACGAATATTTATAAAAATTTACTTAATTGTATTACTTAAAAATAAGCGTATAGGCCTGAAAAGATTAAAAATAGTTACGTATTGCACTAAACCTAGCATAAACTTACTTAAAATGAAATGAGTTTTTTTGTAGAGAAACCTCCTCCGGTGATCAAAGTGTAAAGTTTTTTTTTACATAAACTAAGAAGAAATTTTTTAAACAAAAACAATTTCGTGGACTTTTTTTCACGTTTTCATCAGTACTCAGTATTGGATTGTTATGTTCAAGAGAATTGAAAAACATAGGATTAATAATACCTATTCATTTCCGGCAATAGTAATTTGCGTTTGATAGAAGTATCTTAACATCATTTCTGTGCTCTCTCTTTGTTATTATGACGATTTATACCCTTGTCTTTTTTTTTGCATGTCATGGATTGATATGAGCGAATATCTTTTGTAGAGTTACCCATATTTTAAGCAAAAATAAATAGTATTTTAAGCAAATATTAAGTAACAATAAAATCGTTTTCTTTAAAGTAGAACCAAAGTGGTAAAAAAAAAGTAGAAGGGGATACGAAACATAGTTGCTAGCTTCCTTAGATTATTAGCCGTGGGAGGATGGCTGAAGGGTTTGATGTTGTTGTAGATGTGTAGGTAGAATAGTAAGTCGGGTCGCTACGGGCATGCCAGGATGCTTATATCACCAAGAAAGGCGTTTAGGCATCGAGCTCCGGTTAGTTGAAAAATTCGCTATTAGGATGAGAAAAGATGTGTGGAGAACTCTGCAATGGAGCTGTGGTGCGGGAGAGTTTAGATATTGAACTCGCTAACGAAAGTGGACCAGAGCAAAGTGAGGTAGGTTATGTTTTTATTAGAGGCTTATTAAATCTGAGTATTTGTTTCTTGGTTTTTAAGTATATCACGTAGACTTTGAGTAAATTGAATTGTAGGCAAAACTGATCGTTGTTGCGTTCAACACTTATTTTTTTCTGTTATTTTTCTTCTGTTGGAATATTCTTAATTCACACACACAC